>OY856411.1:365031838-365121838 GCA_963693085.1 Alisma plantago-aquatica | reverse complement strand
ATCTGAGTAACTATGAGATAGTCTCGAGTAACTGTTATAATAGGAAGAGTAATGCTCGATTAACTGAGAGTAGTGCTTGAGTAACTCAGAGTAATGCTTGAATAACTAAAATTAATGCTTGAGTAAATGAAATTAATGCTTGAGTAAATATTACAGAATGCTTGAGTAACTGAAAGTAATGTTTGAGTTACTGAAATTTTTGCTTGAGTAACTATTACATAATGTTTGAGTAACCGAAAATAAATTTTGAGTAACTATTACAGAAAACTTGAGTAACTGAAATTAATTCTCGAGTAACTATTACAGAATGCTTAAGTAACTGAAAGTAATGTTTGAGTATTTATTTTTGAAAGTAATGCTAGAGTAACAAATAGTGTCTCACACACTAGACATATCAATTAAACTAGAAAACAATATTGTTAAGCTAAATACTACATTCTTGGAGTAACTCTATTCGTATGTAGGAGAAGAAAGCAAAGGGGATGAGGAGAGTACAAATGCAAATTAGAAACAAATAGAGACAAAAAAGGCTAGCGAAGAAGGTGATGTAAAAAGAAGAAAAATGAAAACCAAGGGGAAAGGGAAGGATCAAGCAACTGAAGAGAAAGGGAAGGCTGATGGTGATACAGAAGAAGAGGAAAGAAGAAGAAGAAGAAAATAGAAAGGAAAAGAAAAGGCTAAAAATGAGGGGGAAAAAGAGGAAAGAAATAAGAGAACACAAAGGGAAAAGGAAAAGCAACTGAAGAGAAAGGTAAGATTGTATGGAATTGTAATTGTTTTAATTTTCAGTTACTTACAGTTTATTAAATTGCTTTTACAAAATAAACAATGAGCTCTAACAATAAATATTGATATGTTTGCAGGGGGAGTAAATAGATTGTACCACAGGTGCTCCTTAAAGAGCTACATCAACACCAGCAAGAGCATGGTGTATACAAAAGAACAACTTATGATGCTGAGCTAAACATCCTTTGAAAACCTCATAAAGATGCCAAATATTGCAGTTGACATAGGCTTGTTAGAGGATTTAATAGATAGATATGTCGATGAAGACATATTTCTACTGGCCAACGGGGAGGAGAGAAGGATGACAGTAGATGACGTGGGGATAATTCTAGGTATCCCCAACAAAGGTATAGAAATAAAATAAAAGAAAGATTCTGACATAGTAAAGTCGATATGGCAAGAGTTTGCCAAGGCGACTTGTAAAAATAGAAATGAAGGTGAGACCTCAAAGAGGTTGAGAGAAAAGGATGTCCTACAAAAGGACAACTTAACAAAACTTTGGAAAGAATATGCCAAGACCAACAATCCAGCGGACAATAAAAATATGTGTCGCGCGTGGATGTTGCACCTGTTGGCAACATTCCTAATCCCAAACACCATCTATTGCACACCAATCTACATTATCTACTACCTCGATGATGTCACTGCCACTGGGCAGATGAATTGGGCAAAGCTGGTGCATGGGAGTATCTTCAAGAATATGAAGATGTTGAAGGAGAATGCCCAACTAAGAAGGAAAGGAGAGAAGGGGGCTAAGAACACCCTGTACACAACAGGCTGTGTCATGTGCCTATGTGTAAGTGAAGAAAATTATATTCATCTACATTGATACAATATTGACTATGGGGGGGGGCAGTTACATATGCATTATATTTTCTATATGTTACATGAAGGTTTAGGCATATGAGATGACAAAGATGGCAAAGCCAACATTCCTTGACTCCAAGCCAAGGATAAAGAAGTGGGCTGCGCCGATCGAGAAATTGATGGAATTAGGGGCAGTGGACCCTAAGGATGAAATATTATCTAATATTTGTTACAAAATCTAATATACAACATAATCATACATGTTTCATTTTCTGACACATTATTTTTATTTATATGTTGGCCAGGTTTATCAAAGGATAGTGGTAGACCAGGGAGATGATTGGTAGGCTGCAAAATCATCGAACGACATGCCAGCAAAATGTATGCCAACAACCAATAAGGCACCAACAAAGCCAATCATCGAAGAGGGAGACACTCCTGACACCTCCACCCTGGAGACAAGAATCCAAATGTTGGAGGAGGAGATCAAAATGCATAAGGAGATCTGCACAAGAATAAGTGTTGAGAAATTCATTGAGCTGCAAATGGAGAATACAAGGCTAGAAGAAAGAATAGCCAAGTTAGAAGAAGAAAATAAAAATCTAAAAAGAAAGTGGGAAGATGAGGGTGACAAATCACAATCACCTGAAAGTGGATTCAAAGAATTTGTAGAGGGTTTTGCCTCGGTGAATGTAGATGAACCGAAAGACACATCGACGAAGGATGTTAACCCACCGACGAAGCAAAGAAGGCTGACCCTCAGTAGAAAATACATGGAATCAAAAGATCACATTGAGCACAGGAAAAATGATGATGAAGAGGAGAAGAAAGAAATAAAAGACGACAGTTCTGAACAACCAAAGTCTGCAGAAGATGAAGAATAAAAGAAACAAGAAGAAGGAAGAGAACAGCAGGAGAAGATAGTAGAAGAAGAAGAAGGGTAGAAGGAGCCCATAAAAAGATTGAAGATGAAGAAGAAGATGGAAGAACTAAAGATAGGAAACATAGAGAAAAATGTGAAGAAAAGAAGGGAGGAAAAGGTAAGTTTCATCCCCTTTCAAGTATATCATAACTGCAAGTAATGCTTGAGTAACTGAACCTAAAGCTTGAGTAATTGAACCTAATGCTTGAGTAATTGAACCTAATGATTGAGTAACTGAATGTAATGCTTGGGTAAATAAAAGTAAGGCTTGAGTAACTAAAAGTAATGATTGAGTAACTGATAGTAATGCTTAAGTAACTTGTGCAAAATGAAGATTGATTCTAAGATGGATTGCTCTATTGTTTTTGACAACACAAGATGTCAAATTTCCTAGGTTTTGAACATTTCAAAACAAAAGAAACCAAAGAAATTGTCCATCACTTCATGGACAACATAGAAGAAATGTAAGAGAATTGGTTATTGTCAAGTGTAAAATGATAAAACATTATTGTTTCAATATCCAACTCGTATGTATAACATCTATAAAAATAATTGGTAGGTCAAAACGAGAATGGAAATTCAGTGAAGACACTTGGTGCATGGGGAAGGACCTCGTCGCCCTCCTGTACAAGGATCAAATGACACAATCACCTGTAAGAAACAAGAATGTAGTGTAACTCTTTGAAATAGATAATTTGGATTGCTAAACTAAGAAAGCTTTTGGTTTTTTTTCAGGTTCTCGACTGCTTTATACAGATGCTCAAGGAGAGCACAAGCAAGCAGAGGAAGACAAATAAACTTTGTATACAAATTTACATGAAATTACAATATAGAAACACAAATTGAAACTTATAGATGTGAATTTTAAACTCTACATTTGCAGCAAAAGCTATCATTTGATGTTGAGAACAACACCATGGAGCAGATTGACATGCTATCTCCATAACTCAATGTTCCAATGAAAGATTGGGATGCAATGGACTCGATGTTCACAATACTAAACAACGACAACCACTGGCACTTGTAAGAAGCAAGTTTCGGGGATGGAGCACACTGGTCTTATAATTCAATGAGTTGGAGTAGCAACTCCAGAAAAGAATTCAATAGATGGGTAAGTGATCTATAAAAATTAACTCTATTAGTAGTGGATTGAAAGGATTAATGTTCTTTAATTGATGATGAATAAATGTTTTGCTTTTTAATGAAGGTGGGTATATTGCACAAATTCTTTTGGGGTGCACCTAAAAAGGGGAGCCAGTTGTCGCAGTGGGAACATTAGTACCCGATCTGCCCACAGTAGGAAGAAGACTTACTTGACTGTGGGATCTTCATCATGAAGTACCTAGACTGCCTAGTCAATGGAAAAACTATGGACTTCACCTGCAAAGATATACCGGAAATAAGGGATGATGTTTTTCAGCGAATGATGGCAAGGGGGTAGCTGCAGCCTCTAAAAGAGGATGAAAAAGATGAAAGTGAAGACATCAAAGAAGTTAAATCTGATGAGAACACAGGAGGAGAATATGAAGCTGAGAAACAACAAGAAATAGATAAGAATGAAGAAACAACAACAAAAATGCATGAAGAACAGATCCTAGAGGAAGAAATAGTTACAAGCCTTGATGAATGGCTAAAATCCAGCTAAAAAATTGGATTACTGATTTGATTGTAAAATAAGAACAATAGCCTTTTGTTATTCTGTTGTATAAGCTCTATGAAAGCCTGAATGTATAGCTGCTCTTGAATGTACAACTGTGAAAGGCCTGAATTTTTAACACAAAGATAGATTACAAACACATATCCTTGATGTACAGCTCATCTTGAACAATATTGATTTTGTCCTTGTATTTTGGCTGAATGTAGAATAGGCTTCTATAATTTGGATGTATAACCAAAATGAAAAGCCTGAACAATAGGCTTCTATTATTCTGATGTATAAACTCTATGAAAAGACTGAATGTATAGCTGATCTTGAATGTACAACTATGAAAAGTCTGAATGTACAGTTGATCTTGATGTACAACTCGTCTTGAACAATATTGATTTTGCCCTTATATTTTGGCTGAATGTACATCTGATTAAAATGGATTATTTATTAGTGTGCTGCAAAAAGACTAAATGTACAACTGATCTTGAATGCTTCAAATACATTTATGGTTTGAATGCTTATGTTCTTGAATGCTTTAAATACCTTTATGCTTTGAATGCTTTAAGAGTAACTCTAAAACCACTATGAGTAACTGATACAACCATGCGAGTAACTAAACTGAAAGTAACAAAATGCTTGAGTAACTGAAAAGTAATGCTTGAGTAATTGAAATTAATTCTTAAGTAACTGAGAGTAATGCTTGAGTAACTGAGAGTAATGGATGAGTAACAGAAAAAACCCTATGAGTAACGGTCACAACCCAGGAGTAACTGAAAAAACACTGTGAGTAACTAAAAAAGGACTACGAGTAACTGAAAAAACATTGCGAGTAACTGTGACAATACTGCGAGTAACTGTGACAACAATGTGAGTAACTAAAAAAACCCTATGAGTAACTGTAATACTAGTTAGAGTAACTGCGAAAACACTGCGAGTAACTGTCACAATCCTGCGAGTAACTGAACAAACACTGTGAGTAACTGAAAAAAGCCTGTGAGTAACTGAAACAAGCCTGCGAGTAACTGAACACTGCAAGTAATGGTTAACTAACTAAAAAAAACACTAGGAGTAATTGTCACAAACCTGCGAGTAACTGAACAAACACTGCGAGTAATTGAAAAAACCATGCGAGTAACTGAATAAACACTATGAGTAACTGAAAAAACAATGCAAGTAACTGAAACAAGCCTGCGAGTAACTGAACACTGCAAGTAATGGTTGAGTAACTGAACAAACACTGTGAGTAACGGAACAAACAATGCGAGTAACTAAAAAAAAGCCTATGAGTAACTAAAACAAGCCTACGAGTAACTGAACAAACAATGCGAGTAACTGAAAAAAACCTACGAGTTACTGAAACAAGCCTGTGAGTAACCGAATACTACAAGTAATGGTTGAGTAACTGAACAAACACTCTGAGTAACTTCACAAACCTACGAGTAACAAAACAAACACTGCGAGTAACTGTCACAACATTGCGAGTAACTGAACAAACACAGTGAGTAACTAAAAAAACCATGCGAGTAACTAAAATAAGCCTGCGAGTAACTGAACACTGCAAGTCATGGTTGAGTAACTGAATAAACATTGTGAGTAACTGTCACAACCCTGCGAGTAACTGAACAAACACTGTGACTAACTAAAAAAACCATGTGAGTAACTAAAACAAGCCTGCGAGTAACTGAACACTACAAGTAATGGTTGAGTAACTAAACAAACACTGTGTGTAACTGAACAAACAATGTGAGTAACTAAAAAAAGCATGCGAGGAACTGAAACAAGCCTGCGAGTAACTGGACAAATAATGCAAGTAACTAAAAAAACATGTGAGTAACTGAAACAAGCCTGTGAGTAACTGAACACTGCAAGTAATGGTTGAGTAACTAAACAAACACTGCGAGCAACAGTCACAAACCTGTGAGTAACTGAAAAAGCACTACGAGTAACTGTGACAACCCTGCAAGTAACTGAACAAGCACTACGAGTAACTCTAACAGCAATAAGAGTAACTGTGATAGCCTAGAAAAGAAATACTTTGATTCAAACTCAGTTACTCTTATACTTTATAAGAAAAAATGTGACAACACTAAGAGTATCCATTGCACACAAAGACAAACACGTATTCTTCAAAAAGAATAACAACTGATCAGAACATATTCTTTGTAATATATTTAGAGTATACATACAGTTGTTGGAGCACAAGGTAACACAAAGATACATTACAAACACAAGTGAAGTACATAGAAGGTTACAAAATCACTTTCACAAAACTACACAAAAAGAACAACCCATTACAGATTTGAACATGCCTCACTTACGAACTAATCAACTACAAACTCCACTAAAAAAGATAGAACCACATATACATCAATAGCCGTAGCAACAACACCAGAACACGAGTAGTAGAAATAGTAGCAACAACTCCCAATCAGCAAAACAAGAACGATCTTAACAGTAGTAGCAGCAACAGCTCATCACACTAGAAGTAGCAGTAGCACATAACCATCAACAACAGTAACAACAGCAGCACATCACAAGAGAATTAGCAGCAACACATATCCATGAATTGCAATAGCAGCAACAACTCCCAATCGCATGATAAAAGAACAAACAAAACCACAATAAGTAGCACCAGGATGCTCTCCACAATCAATAGCAGCAACAGAAAATAAAGCTTAGCGAGCAGCACCAGGAGCTGGAAGAGAAGAACATAATAGATCAACAGCAGGATAAGATAACAAATACAAACATCAAACACAAACAAACAACACAAGCAACACCAAATATAGTCATTGAGTAGTAAACAACAACAACATATTGTCTAGAAAGAGCATCACTGTAGAATGGACTACTTCTTAGGACAGTTCCTGCTGTCATGGTTAACACCAAACTCTAAGCAATTCTTGTACTGCCTCTCTCTTTTAGACTAGGCAATCTCAACTCTAGATTTAAACCTCGCATCTGTGGATTTGGGTCTCCCCTTAGTTTTGCAAACATTGGGGATATGAACCTTGACAGTGGAAGAAGAAGTTGTATTTGAAGTAGTTACACCAGCACCTGCATCTGCACTAGTATCAGCGAGATCCGATTCTAACAGCTCCTTTCACAAGGCTAGTAGTTTTTCATGGCAAAGATCTACAACGTTGTTCCTACACGCTATGTTCACAATCGAATTGCAGGCAGAAACAAGCTTAAGAGTCCTCCTAGTGGATGGATGACTAACTGACGCTTTGCTAAAAATCAAAGGATGTTCTCTGTACCCTTTGGCCCACCTCTTAAGTATGTATGGCTCAAGAAGAGTGCAAAAGTCACAACTCTTCAAATAAGATAGGATGTGCCTGCAAGGGATACCTTTGAATTCCAACATGCAACAGTTGCAAGAAACAATCTCACTCGATGACTTTTTCTTCAAGATGCGGGCAAATCCAAGGCCACCAACACGATACACTTCAAACACACCTTCTTTTGAAGCTTCCTTTACATTGTAGATCATGCTTTGATGAACCTCACTCTGAAAGATCTTAAAGATTGACTTGGTGTATATACCTCTCATCTGCTCCTCCAGAGGCCACAGTGATGACAAAGGGAGATTACTATACTTATCTTCAAAGTCTTTGAAATTTTCAATATCCTATACATGAGAGTATACAGTCTCCAATGAACATACCAGTTCAAAGAAAGTCTTCCTACTATTCACATTGCTTCTAATGAATGCAAAGAAGGAAGACTGCATATAGCATGGAACCCACTCCGAACGCATCGCATACATGTCAGACAACCAAGTAATGGAAGAAAAACCATACTCCTCAACTATAGAATCCCACCTCTCTTCAAATATACCGACATCATCCACATTCAACACGCAATCATTCAAGGAGCTTATGATCTGGTACTTGTTAGGAACACCACCAAGCTTAGAGGGAAGCTTTTGTAGGATGTGCCAGCTACAGAAGCGATGCTTGCAATTCGGAAAATAGTAAGGATAGCAGCATTCATAGTCGGGTCTTGATCAGTTACGATGGACACCGACTCTTTGCCAAAACAAAGTAGATACTGCTTGAAAACCAAGACAAATGACTCGTACTTCTCGTCAAACATAAGATCTAAAGCAAACAAGGCCGTCTTACGATGGTGATCAACACCACCAAACATTCCAAAAACCATCGAATACTTGTTGATGCGGTAGGTGGTGTCAAAAACAATCGCATCGCCAAACAACCCGTAGTCTTCAACAGAAACAGGATCAACCCAAAACAGATGAGTCAAGCAACAAATCAGGATCATTTTGGTATGTATAGAAGAATTTCTGATCGAGTACCTTAAACTTGGCAAAACGATCCAAGACCATGTCGACGTCGTACTTGGATGACTCTTTCCTCTTGCTAATGATGTGTCCATGAGCTTGTCTACTGGTAAATGTCAGATTTTCATAGACGCCAGACTCGGATGCTATCAATGCAATTTGTCTCGGTACAGGTATGTTAGCTTGGCTCATGGAAAAAGGATATATTTTTGAGTTTCATCAAGAGATGAGTTACACTTCAGGTAACGAAGATGTGCATCATCAACACGATCGTGGTTGTTTTCCTGAACAAAGGAAGTCACAACCCACATGGATGAGGACTTGTCTAGTGTGAATCAAATCATGGCTCCACAACCACACCTCTTCACAGATCGCTTGTGCTTCTTAGATAGATTTTCGTGCAACTTACCCACTTTATCACAAACGGGGCTCAGAAGCCCTCTTGACCTCTTAGAACAGCCCATTGTACCCTTCTTGTCACAAACCAGATCTTTGGCAACGAGAATCTGAGTTCCCCGTTCATACCTGTTGTCATCTTTCCTGATATTAAAACCAATCATTCCAGCATAGCTAGAATAGAATGAGATAGCTTCATCTAAACTTCCAAAGTGGAGACCAATTTTAGGAACTAAAGTTGGGGGCAGAGTGGAAGCACCAACAGAAGGATAAGAATTAACATTATCATTATCAAGGCCAACATTTGAATTAGCAGCATCTATATCGAGGCTGGGATCCATTACAGCATCTGGGAGTAACTCAGCAGAACAGAGGAGTAACCCTGAAAAAACAGAGAGTAACTCTATCAGGCCGAAGAGTAACCCAGTATAACAAACGAGTAACTACAAGAAGATTTGTATTCCAAATTACAAATCCAAATAAAACAGATTTCCAAGTTGGACATAAACACTTGAATTGAAGAAGAAAATACAGAAAGGTAACTTGGACACATAAGGTTATATGTAGATTTCAAAGTGAGCTTCACAACAGCAGAAAAAAGAGCAAGGATTTGAAACTGATGACTATAGATATGATCACCTGATAATCGGACGACTGCCAAATAAGGTTCAGATTTGTTCAAATACACCAGAGTAACTCAGCAGGACACAGGAGTAACCCTGAAACAACAGAGAGTAACTCTGTTAGGCAGAAGAGTAACCCAACATAAAAAATGAGTAACTGCTTCAAAAATGAAAAATGCAAACACAAAATTGGGTTTATTTCAAACACAAAAGTCAGAGAAATGTATACACATTGTGAATACAAACGTCAGAGAGATGAAAACACATTACGAATACAAAAGTCAGAGAGATGAATATAGATAAATAAGTGATATGATGATGAATCAATCAGGATCATCATGGAATATAGATGAATGACCTACTACAGAATCAATTTTTCAGTATGTTTGTCATGGATAGACACAATAACTAAATACAGAAATGTGTCGTCAAGGTTTGACTGTTAGATAAGATAGCATGGTCCTCGTTCAATTTCCCTTGGTTACTAACAATCCAAAGTAGGCATAATCTGGTAGATTGTAGGGTCCCCATTAAACTTTTTTGCCATCTTCCCTGTAACCTCCTACCTGCAATGTTTGCCTTGCCCTCCGACAATCCACAAAATGCACAACTGGAAATAACAAATTTTACGGAATCAAACCTCTAGAGGAAACACTCGATGTCAACACCAAGAACAAATGCCCACCCATAAAATCCTCCAGGATGCAGTTCTTCGGTTTCCACCCCACGCCCAATTCGATCACCCTCGCATTAGGAAATATGCATCCGCTATCACGGTTGAGGGTGAGGGCACAAATCTTGGTGAGGATGACGATGAGGGCTAGCAAGTTGAGGACTTTGATGAATAGGTCAACGGACTCATCGGGGAAATCACTGTCGAGCACCACGACATCACCCACAACAAATTTCAAAGTTGGACAGACACACTTGAATAGCAACGATTTCAACTGATGATTATCAATATGTTCACGTGATACTCGGACGACCGCCAAATAGGGTTCAGATGAGTTCAAAAACACCTTCGTCATCCTCCTCTAGGAAAACTGAGAACTGAAAAACCCATCTTGCAGTTTGGGGATTAATGAACAATGTCGCTATCCTTCTAGGTCGGGCGTCGCTTTCAGATCGGGGCACTTCTCTAGGGGAAGGATGGGTAAGATGCAGACACACTTGGAGCACTTGATCGATACGGAAGGAGACCTTGTCACCGTCTGATGCGATGATTTTGAGTCACATTTATAGACCTGTTTTATATGTGGTTTGTGCTCTTATTAGTCATTTTTATGGATAATATTGCATAATTCACTCATTTCGGTCTTTGCCATCATTTTATGTCAAATCCCCTTAGTTTTATCATTTCGAGCATTATTTATCACATTATCATAATTTGTGTGGATTTATTTGATCTGGTCTTTAAATTTCAGGAAAAACAAGTATCTACTTCCGTCGATACCATCGACGGGAGTCGATACCATCGACTTGACCGCAGATTGCCAGCCGAAAGGAGCAGCAAAGAGTCGATACCATCGACGCTGATGTCGATGGTATCGAGACGTCTTCAGATTGCTGGCGAAGGAGCAGTCGATAGTATCGACACCAAGTCGATACCATCGACACATGGAGGCTACATCGTCGCTTAATGACAGAACCGACGCCAAAAAGGGAGGGTCGATACCATCGACCCGCGTCGATGGTATCGACGCCGGCAGATATGCATTGGATTCATTTCGATCTCAATCAGACGGCTGGAGTTAATTGACGACCTAATTAGGGACTTATACCTAATGACGGCCGCCCAAGGAGAGGGGGATCTAATTTGTCATTGCACAAGTGCCAGAAGCTCATCCCTGTCGATCCGGACGCTGCCGAAGACGAATTTCACCACCGAGAGGCGGGAAAGCTCGTGTTCTACGCAAAGGATCCACCGGTTCTTCTCCGTTCAGGGGTTTTCCCATTTGATTCACGTTTTTCATATGATTTCCCCTATTTCTACCATGTATTTGTGCAAGATGACCATGTGGGGCTAATCCCCTCCATCTTTAGGACCGGGAGTAGCCCGAGAATGCATTGTATGACAGTTTTATATTAATAATTCATATTTTTTCTCTTAAATCTGTGGTATAGTTTCGTTTTCTCTATATATTGTTATGCTTGATCACCATAATAATAACTTAATGCCCTTAATCACTTCGACAGAAGGATTAACGGTTGAAAAGAGACAAAACCTACATTAATCGATAAATCCCTTGACAAAGGAGGTGTAAAATTAATGGTGGAAACTGAGAGATCGTTCGTAATGCGCTTAGTTTAGGGGAATGATTACTACGATGGTGGAATCAACCTAAACCTAAGTAGTGAATTACACAACGACAGTGGGTAATTCTGTTTTCAGGCCACTACCCGGAAAGAGAGAGAAGATTGAGGAGTTATATGAAACCTAATGCAATGTTGACCCGCGGTGAAACCAAAATTCTAAAGATATCATTTTGAATTGATTAAATTAACCTTTAATCGATTGTTTTCTTTGTTTTATTTTTATTTTCTTTTAATTTCGACAACAAACCCTACTTTGTTATCCGGCTTAGCTGATCGCAAATAGTTAGTAGAAGTCTCCAATAATTCAACGTATCCCTGTGTTCGACTCGGGCCTCACAAAGGCCTATATGACTCGACGCGTACACTTGCGTTTTTAGCGCGTAGTAAAATACACGTCAAGTTTTTGGCACCGTTGCCGGGGATACGGCGAATTGTTGGCACTTCGAGTGCTACAAGCGGCCACTCTAGGCCACAAATTTCTTTTTAATTTTCATTCAAATTCAAATATTTTTACATTGCACTATAATTGTTATACTCATCTAAGCATAGTACTAAACTCGAATTTTCTTATTTCAGGTACTGTGTATGGTGCAGACGCGTAGTACTGAATACGCGGAACGCGCACCTGAGGTTCCATTTTCGGGATCTGAGGACGAGGAACATTCTGAGCACGAGTACCAAGAAGAGATAGATTCTGAATCTGAACCAGAAGACATGGCCGAGCCACAGACCATATGGGAGAAGATCAAAGCTTCTTCTTCATCAGCTTCAAAGGGGCCAATAAAGAAAAAGGGGATCGACATACCGACATATAAGATCGATCCAGCATTGATTAATTTGGTAAAATCAAATGCATTTCATGGGTTGAAGAATGAGGATCTTGTTGCACACATCAGCTAGTTTGTTGAAAACTATGATATGGTAAAGATAGACAGGTTTCCACAAGACACTTTATACCTCAAGCTGTTCCCAAGTTCTCTGGCAGGAGCGGCAAGAGAGTGGCTACACAACCTAGACGATGAGTTCGTTGAGTCTTGGGATCATATGGTGGAAGTTTTCTTTGAGAGGTTCTTCCCTCCTGAGAAGACTAACGACATGATTAGGAAGATTCACAATTTCACCCAACAGGCGGGTGAGACATATTCTGAGACCTGGGAGCGATTCCAGGTTATGTTGAGGAGGTGCCCACATCATGGGATGGACAGGGAAACACAAGTGAAAATCTTTTATTTTTCTCTCTCCGAGCACGATAGAAGTAATCTTGATTCAGCTGGATCCGGATTCTTTCTGAATAATACGGATACCAGATGTTGGGAGATATTAAAGAACATGGCTAGGAAACAGTCATGGGGTGACAGAGGTGCCGTGGAACAGGTCAAGGCTGTTGGCGAATCCAGAATAGTTAGGTAGCTGAACGATAAGTTAGATCTTCTAGCCAAGAAGCTGCTAACTAAGGAAGATTCATCTGAAGATGAGGAGGCCCAAGTGAAATTCATGCAACAACAGGGTTATAGAAACAATGACTATGCATGGAAGAAGGATAAAAAGTTCTCATGGAAGGATCCGAATAATTTTCTGCAGGATCCGGATGCCAAGCCACAACAAAAGAGCCGAGGATAAGAACACTGAATTACTAAGTCAAATGGTACAACAAAACCAAGAGATGATGGCCATGTTTGGTAAGCAATTGCAATCCCAAGGTGATATTCTAACCAAGTTTGGGCAGACGCTGCAAAGCCATGGAGCACAAATGCGGGCATTAGAGACCACTGTGGCACAGATTTCGAGTGAAGTGGCGGCCATCAAGCACGCCAATCAACAGAAACCAGCCGAGAATGTGAACGTGGCCCAAGCACACCATCAGGTCAAGTATATGTCTGTAGTAAGCAATGAGCAGGAATCTCAGGTGCAAGAAGCTGTAGAAGAAAGAAAAATGACTTTTAATATGAATGCAACACCGGCGATATCGTATCCACGCACTTACTATGGATTGCCGGGCGGAAACCCTTTCTTCAGAAAATCACAGAGAGTCGTGAGTATTGTATCTCCATGTAGGCAAGAAGAATTGCAGGTTGTTTGTCCACGTGTGGAAGTATCTAATGCGAGAATGGAACCACAACAAGCTATTACTGGTGTATTGCCGGGCGGAAACCCTTTCTTCAGAAAATCACAGAGAGTCGTGAGTATTGTATCTCCATGTAGGCAAGAAGAATTGCAGGTTGTTTGTCCACGTGTGGCAGTATCTGTTGATGATGTCTCGCCAAAGCCCACGTCAGAGGGGGTGATTGAAGCAAGTTTAGGGGAGTTAACCCCAAAAAGCTCATATGTGCCGCCCCACATGCGTGTTGATGCAGCAGATGTTTCAAAACTGGACAATTGTGACAAAGTGGTTTTTGCTTTAATTTCGGGGACGAAATATCTTTTAAGGCGTGTAGGATGTGATGGAGTGGACTTTTAGAATCCTAAATGTCCAATGACATAAGTGAATTTATGCATGTTGAGTTATCTTGAGAGTTACAAGTGCTTTGGTAAGATTTGGATGGTGTTTGATGTTTATATCATGACTAAGATCCTTAACTCTATGCCTTGTTGATGAATTTAATTGGATGGTCTAGTAGTTGAGTTTTGTCACCAAATTTGAATAGAAGGTAGCTCGAGAGGTATGGAAGCTATGGTTAAAATTTGGTGGCAATTGGATGTTCCTAGAGGAAGTTATGAAGGTTTGAAAATTGGGAAATAATATGCATTATTGGTGTTTGTTTTGTCTAAGTTGCTAATTTAAATAAGTGTCACGCGCCCCTTTGATTGAGGGCGGGTCATGTAGCTAGATCTTGGCCTTTTGTGGCTGATCCAGTGGCTGTGTTTGTCTACTTCAGTGAGCCGCGGATAGGCTCATATGGAGGACTGACTCAGGGCGTTGGATTGGATATCAAGGGTCCTTGTCTTGTCCCTAACCTTGCGGTTACTGCCTTGACCGAAGGTAGCAACCACGGCGTCATGGGAAAGCACCCACACCCCTCATGCTCGCTGATCGTGGGACGAGAGGGAGGAGTAGATGAGCTGGTGGCTTCGACTCCTCGAGGGCTTTTGTTCAAGCTAGAGTTTGTAGTTGCTGGGTAAGAGGCGAGAGAGAACAGACTCCCTACCTTCCGCCTTTCTCCATTGCGACGCACAGGATCAGAGGAGGCAACCCCAACCGTTGACCACACAGATTAGGATCGTAGCCTCAAACCAAGTTCGTTGGAGCTCTTCTTCTTCTCTTGACCCTTCCACCTGCGAGAAGGATGTGAAGAATCTGTTCTCCCCTCTTCTGTTGGGTCCCTGCGGTGGCTGGCATAAGGGAGATACACCGCGCCCAGCTCCAGCAGCCACCAGATCCCTCTGAGTAGCCGAGATGGTCAGGGTAGGGGCAGAGAACGACTTCGAAGGCAGTAGGAACACCTTGTTGCTATGAGGAGGATGCTATGGCTGGTGATCGATCGCCGGAGCTGGCACCCGTGGGGGGCGGCGGCGCTCCTGCCCGAATGGGGATCTAGAGTTGTAGTCGAGGGGGCGAGATGCCGTAGAGGCTTGGAGGTCTGCGACGAAGCCTTTGGTGGCCCTGGAAGTCGATGAGAAGCCCTCTAGCTCCTTGGCTTGCTCGCCGGAGCCAAGTCGTGCGGCGGCGGCTCCGTGAAACAGAGTCCTTCGGACTCCCTGACCGCGCAAGGAGAAGAGGGGGTGAACCCCGGTCCAGTCGCCCAAACCCAACCACGAACCGGGTCCAGGTAGCGAACCGGCCGCATGACCAAGTGAACTGGCGGCTCACTTGAGACCAGCTAAAGCGCAGCGCTACCCAAGATGGCCACGTGTCAGCGGCCGATTGGCCAATAGAGGTAACAATTTCAATAAATGAACACATCTTCAATAATTCGTAGAAATTAGCTCGATGCTCAGAAAAATACAAATATTATATCAAAATTCTCAGAAAAATGCGTAGAACAAGATGGAAGCATAATATCCTGCTTTTGAAGCTTAAATATCAGTGATATCTTGTTAGTGGTGAAATGCCCTTATAATGGATAATAAATATCAAATGATGTTCTAAAATTGTAGAAAAATGCCAATAAGTCTATAATAATGCTTATAGTGCGCCTGATGTCAAGAATGATCATGATGATGTACGAAATTGAATAATTTGCTTAATATGTTTAATTAGGGCTCATAATCCTAAATAATATGTAATAAATACAGGCATGGTCAATAAATGATAGAAATTACATAGTAAGCTCATATCAGTAATTAGAAGACAATATGTAACTCTGAGATCAGTTATATATATGGAATTAATAGAAACATAATAATGACTCTTCATGCGATATAAAACCCTAATATGCTAAATGAATATGATCTAGAGTTAATATGTACACATAATCATATGTAATGAAATAATCAGATTATTGATCATAATCTGGAATACAACATCAGTAATGTCAATCCTAGACAACATGAAGAGATAAGACAAGAAATAATGTATATAACATAATGAGAGTATCCTAATGAACTAAGTGAAACCCTAGTATGAACACGATTAGGGTTAAGATGAGATATAAGAGGATAAGAACCTGATGATAGTATGTGATCTTGTTTTAATCAGGTTTAACCAAGGATATAGTTGACATCAGGAGTATATGTGATGATTAAGTTTATCTCTTGATCAAGGTACGCTATTACCTCTTACTTGGCTTATTATACAATATGCGTCTGTTATATGTGTAGTAGAATACTTGGCATATGGTATTGGATGAAATGATTGTTCTTGTAAGATATGTTGGTTGGTTTTCTATACTTACTGCTATGAACACATCAAACATAATATATGTGTTCCATTATATGAAAGCACTAATTCTCTTTGGTAGCATAGTGCTTGAAAGTGATCATTCTCTTTGGTAGCAGATCACATTGTACAATGATCTAACTCTTTGGTAGTAGATCATGAGGCCTTACATCTCATTCTCGTTGGTAGCAGAGATGATGCATTATTCCCTCAGGTGGCAAATGCATGGATATATAATGGAAATGTGCTTAAAATATGTGTTCTCTTTTGTTAATGAATATCTTTGTGCAAGTATACAATGTTCTTATATTCTTCTGTTGCTGCCAAGTATATTAGTTTTATCTTATTGCCAAGATATGATGAGAGGTAAATAAAAGACACGTAGGCGTACTCAGTACAATATTCATGAAATATTGTGCTGACGTGTACCACATGTAATCTTTTATATAGGTTGTGGTTATGCTCTTGAAGATCCAGGATAGTGAGAGTTGTATAGCGAGCTGATGTACAGGTGGACATGTTGTCTTAAGATCCTGCAGTCTAGTGGTAGTACATGTATATGTTTAAGTTTGTTGTTCAATATGTAATATCAAATGTTGTAACAATTTATGTTGTAATTATATGTTGAATGGTGAACACGTGTGTATGGTTTTATTATTGTTCATGTACATGTGCTACTGTTGTTTCCTTTTGACTTCCTCTGATTTTCTTTTTCTTAGCCTGGTGTGGGGTGTTTAAATTGGGATTCTCGCTGAGGTGAGGGTTTCAATTTGGACGTCACACATCAGATTAAGTTTTAGAAAATCTGGGGACGTCACAGGTGGTATCAGAGCATGAACAATAGCAAAGCCTCACATTTGCTCATTATGCAACTCAAAACAATAAAACCTTGAACTTAATAATCTTTTAGGGTTAGATTAGTCGTCTTTTAGAGACTAGATCTGACCTAGCCTCTAGGTTAGCACCTAGATGTCTGAGAACTAGGCCTAGACTGGTGCTTGTTCAGTAGCAAGTCCTTAGATGTCGTCCCTTCCTTGTAGTGCAGCGGTATGGGACGTTGCACTATTTGGAAATGACGTGCATCAATGGAAGAGAAACCCTAGACATATTGCGCACGTTGTCTAGAGTAGCTACACTAGTCTACCCCTTGTTCTCACCCTTTTCACTAGTTTTCATGACACTGGACTCTCTACTATGTGTGGGACACTCGTTTCTGGTTTTGGTTTTTGATTCCAACAGATCGAACCTCGATAGTTTTCTCTGACGCTTGTTTTATCGGAGAAAAACTATATAATATTTTATTATGTATATGTATTACAAAAATGTGTCCCCACACATGTACGAGTAGGAGGTGGTCACGTAACCTAAGTGAAAGTGATGACATCACTCTAGAAGAGAGTGTAGTTCTAGATTAGATGTCTAGAGCCTTGTTTGGGATATATGATAGATAGAATAGATGAAATAAGTTTTGATATGATGTAAGTCTTATATAGATGACATAATATGGTTATGTTGATTTATGTTTGTCTTCGAGGACATGAGTTAGGTTTGATGTTTTGAGATAAGTGTTGATGGTGTAAGTAATTAGGTTTGTATGAGATAAGATAGGCTAAGTTAAGACAAGGTTGTGAATCAACATGAGCCTCAAGCTCTTTTACAAAGGAGGACCTCTAGTGTTAGGACCAGTTTTGGGGTTAGCTCGAGAGAGAGTGAGACCCACAGGGAGAAGGTCAGAGAACCTAAACTCCAACATATGAGAATGATAAGATATGTGATGTGATATGTCCTAAACTAGAATACGCCTGAGTGATTGAGATGAGTTTCTCTATGCATGATTCCTATAGTTTCTTGAACCCTAGATGTCCTTGGGAGGACCAAACCCTGGAGATAGAGAGAGAGGCCCGATATATGTGTGCAAGTGGAAATGAATTTGAGTGTCTTCCATCTGGGTGAGGGAGAGAGCCCAAGACCCTGGAGGAGGTAGCTATGTCAGTTTTTTTTGAAGCCTCATGCTCGGGTTGGTGGTTTCCCATATAGGAATCTAGTGGTGTATATAAGAGAGTTTTGGGGTATGCATGTTTCATGGGTAGAAGACCTGTGATGAGAACAACATGTCATGTCGTTGGTTTGTGCCTGTATGGCTTGACCTTGTAAGGCTTTCACTAGTGCCAATGAGGTAATCCGAGAACCCTAAGCTAAGAGAGAAAAGATAAAGTATGTGTTTATGAGATACTCATTGAGTTGAGTTAGCTCAGAGAGACTGAGCAAGGAACTACCCTCATGATATGGGTTAGGAGAACCTCATTTGGACTATATAAACTTTTGATGTATGTTTGACGAGCCACTTGCATAAGTTTGTTTATCACAACCATGATATATAATATATGTAAGGATGTGATCTAATCTTGAGACACGATATATAGACATGATATGATGAAAACCTAGAGATGGTCTAATAGATCTCTAAGTATAAATGGTTAACCATATACATGAATAATGATGATAATGAGAAACTGTAGGCTAATCTTGTGATGGAATCACTACTAAATGTTGCAATTCAGTATGAACAATGAAATAAGATCATATGAATGAAACGTGTTACATGAGGGGTTAACTTTAATGCTTAACTAAGATGAAAAATATAATTTGATAGTTAGCACATCATAACGGTTATAACACCTTGATATGATCTAGATGGATAAAGTGGGTTAATTATAGTTAACTTCCTCCTAAAAAGCATATGTTAATGTTGAACATGTTCAAACGATTAGCTCAATATAATGTTGATGATGCCTTGATGTAATGGGTTAACTATGGTTAACTTCTTTATAACATGATAATATGTGATGGGAAAACCCTAATGCATGGCTAAAGATCAGGAAGCAAATCTAACATATGCGATATGTAATGACATAACCTAAGTTTCTAAACCTTGAATGGAGTGTTTTGTACCAAGATGGTGGTAAACCCCCCCTAATAGTGCTTTGGATACATGGTCTAGGTTACCTTTGTGGATATGTTACACCTAGAATAGTTCCTATATGAAGATGAAGGAAAGATAAGGTTTTCCCTGGAAGTATGAGTATGCCTTACTTTCGAGGACGAAAGTTCTTTTATGATGCATATGATGTGACAAAGTGGTTTTTGCTTTAATTTCGGGGACGAAATATCTTTTAAGGCGTGTAGGATGTGATGGAGTGGACTTTTAGAATCCTAAATGTCCAATGACATAAGTGAATTTATGCATGTTGAGTTATCTTGAGAGTTACAAGTGCTTTGGTAAGATTTGGATGGTGTTTGATGTTTATATCATGACTAAGATCCTTAACTCTATGCCTTGTTGATGAATTTAATTGGATGGTCTAGTAGTTGCTTTTTGTCACCAAATTTGAATAGGAGGTAGCTCGAGAGGTATGGAAGCTATGGTTAAAATTTGGTGGCAATTGGATGTTCCTAGAGGAAGTTATGAAGGTTTGAAAATTGGGAAATAATATGCATTATTGGTGTTTGTTTTGTCTAAGTTGCTAATTTAAATAAGTGTCACGCGCCCCTTTGATTGAGGGCGGGTCATGTGGCTAGATCTTGGCCTTTTGTGGCTGATCCAGTGGCTGTGTTTGTCTACTTCAGTGAGCCGCGGATAGGCTCATATGGAGGACTGACTCAGGGCGTTGGATTGGATATCAAGGGTCCTTGTCTTGTGTTTAACCTTGCGGTTACTACCTTGACCGAAGGTAGCAACCACGGCGTCGTGGGAAAGCACCCACACCCCTCATGCTCGCTGATCGTGGGACGAGAGGGAGGAGTATATGAGCTGGTGGCTTCGACTCCTCGAGGGCTTTTGTTCAAGCTAGAGTTTGTAGTTGCTGGGTAAGAGGCGAGAGAGAACAGACTCCCTACCTTCCGCCTTTCTCCATTGCAACGCACAGGATCAGAGGAGGTAACCCCAACCGTTGACCACACGGATTAGGATCGTAGCCTCAAACCAAGTTCGTTGGAGCTCTTCTTCTTCTCTTGACCCTTCCACCTGCGAGAAGGATGTGAAGAATCTGTTCTCCCCTCTTCTGTTGGGTCCCTGCGGTGGCTGGCATAAGGGAAATACACCGCGCCCAGCTCCAGCAGCCACCAGATCCCTCTGAGTAGCCGAGATGGTCAGGGTAGGGGCAGAGAATGACTTCGAAGGCAGTAGGAACACCTTGTTTCCATGAGGAGGATGCTATGGCGGGTGATCGATCGCCGGAGCTGGCACCCGTGGGGGGCGGCGGCGCTCCTGCCCGAATGGGGATCTAGAGTTGTAGTCGAGGGGGCGAGATGCCGTAGAGGCTTGGAGGTCTGCGACGAAGCCTTTGGTGGCCCTGGAAGTCGATGAGAAGCCCTCTAGCTCCTTGGCCTGCTCGCCGGAGCCAAGTCATGCGGCGGCGGCTCCGTGAAACAGAGTCCTTCGGACTCCCTGACCGCACAAGGAGAAGAGGGGGTGAACCCCGGTCCAGTCGCCCAAACCCAACCACGAACCGGGTCCAGGTTGCGAACCGGCCGCATGACCAAGTGAACCGGCGGCTCACTTGAGACCAGCTGAAGCGCAGCGCTACCCAAGATGGCCACGTGTCAGCGGCCGATTGGCCAATAGAGGTAACAATTTCAATAAATGAACACATCTTCAATAATTCGTAGAAATTAGCTCGATGCTCAGAAAAATACAAATATTATATCAAAATTCTCAGAAAAATGCGTAGAACAAGATGGAAGCATAATATCCTGCTTTTGAAGCTTAAATATCAGTGATATCTTATTAGTGGTGAAATGCCCTTATAATGGATAATAAATATCAAATGATGTTCTAATATTGTAGAAAAATGCCAAAAAGTCTATAATAATGCTTATAGTGCGCCTGATGTCAAGAATGATCATGATGATGTGCGAAATTATATAATTTGCTTAATATGTTTAATTAGGGCTCATAATCCTAAATAATATGTAATAAATACAGGCATGGTCAATAAATGATAGAAATTACATAGTAAGCTCATATCAGTAATTAGAAGACAATATGTAACTCTGAGATCAGTTATATATATGGAATTAATAGAAACATAATAATGACTCTTCATGCGATATAAAACCCTAATATGCTAAATGAATATGATCTAGAGTTAATATGTACACATAATCATATGTAATGAAATAATCAGATTATTGATCATAATCTGGAACACAACATCAGTAATGTCAATCCTAGATAACATGAAGAGATAAGACAAGAAATAATGTATATAACATAATGAGAGTATCCTAATGAACTAAGTGAAACCCTAGTATGAACACGATTAGGGTTAAGATGAGATATAAGAGGATAAGAACCTGATGATAGTATGTGATCTTGTTTTAATCAGGTTTAACCAAGGATATAGTTGACATCAGGAGTATATGTGATGATTAAGTTTATCTCTTGATCAAGGTACGCTATTACCTCTTACTTGGCTTATTATACAATATGCTTGTGTTATATGTGTAGTAGAATACTTGGCATATGGTATTGGATGAAATGATTGTTCTTGTAAGATATGTTGGTTGGTTTTCTATACTTACTGCTATGAACACATCAAACATAATATATTTGTTCCATTATATGAAAGCACTAATTCTCTTTGGTAGCATAGTGCTTGAAAGTGATCATTCTCTTTGGTAGCAGATCACATTGTACAATGATCTAACTCTTTGGTAGTAGATCATGAGGCCTTACATCTCATTCTCGTTGGTAGCAGAGATGATGCATTATTCCCTCAGGTGGCAAATGCATGGATATATAATGGAAATGTGCTTAAAATATGTGTTCTCTTTTGTTAATGAATATCTTTGTGCAAGTATACAATGTTCTTATATTCTTCTGTTGCTGCCAAGTATATTAGTTTTATCTTATTGCCAAGATATGATGAGAGGTAAATAAAAGACACGTAGGCGTACTCAGTACAATATTCATGAAATATTGTGCTGACGTGTACCGCATGTAATCTTTTATATAGGTTGTGGTTATGCTCTTGAAGATCCAGGATAGTGAGAGTTGTATAGCGAGCTGATGTACAGGTGGACCTGTTGTCTTAAGATCCTGCAGTCTAGTGGTAGTACATGTATATGTTTAAGTTTGCTGTTCAATATGTAATATCAAATGTTGTAACAATTTATGTTGTAATTATATGTTGAATGGTGAACACGTGTGTATGGTTTTATTATTGTTCATGTACATGTGCTACTGTTGTTTCCTTTTGACTTCCTCTGATTTTCTTTTTCTTAGCCTGGTGTGGGGTGTTTAAATTGGGATTCTCGCTGAGGTGAGGGTTTCAATTTGGACGTCACACATCAGATTAAGTTTTAGAAAATCTGGGGACGTCACAACAATCCTAAGTCAAAGAAAGAGCATCGTCATTTTAGGAAATTCTTGGAAATATTCTGAAAACTCCACATAAATATTCCATTAGTGGAGATGATCGAGAAGGTGCCCGCCTATGGGAGGTTCATCAAGGAAATCACCAACAAGAAGAGGCGGATAAAAGACGATGATATTTGTCGGATGAATGAGACGGTGAGCTCTATGATTCACGGGAGTTCACCAAAGAAGAGAAAGGACCCAGGAGGTTTTTACATTTCGTGCTCAATAGGTGGTCAACAGTTTCCTAAAGCGCAATGTGATTCCGGCGCTAGCATAAATCTCATGCCTTTGGCGACATTTCAAAAGCTTGGGTTAAAAGAGATAAAGAAGTTGGCCGCAACAATCAAATTGGCGGATGGGTCTACCGTGAGACCCTATGGAGTATGTGAAGATGTTCTCGTCAAAGTGGATAGATTCATATTCCCGGTGGATTTTGTTGTTATTGATATGCCACCGCTCCAAAGCTGTGAAATTCTTCTAGGAAGACCGTTTCAAGCAACAGCGGACGTCGTGACTGCCTTAGGGAGAGGTACTTTGTCCTTGAGAATTGGAGGAGATTGAGTTGAATTCAAATTACCGCATGATCCTCTAAGTGCAGTCTCCAATGTGAAAAGATGATGAGCTTCATTCCATCTAGCCTAAGACGTTAAATAAGGGCGCTTGTTGGGAGGCAACCCAACCATCGGTACATTAGGATAGTTTAATTATATTCATAGATCGCTTCATTTTGTTTAAATTTTGATGTAAATAAGATACCTTGATCCGTTTGTTCTTTGTGCAGGCTGAGGCAGGGTCGATACCATCGACGCACTGGTCGATGGTATCGACATAGGTTCAGGTTGACAACTGCAAGGTTCGTTCTGAGTCGATACTATCGACGGTCTCGTCGATGGTATCGACACACCTACAGGCAGGTCGCGGAACAACTGTCGATAGTATCGACACAGCAGTCGATACCATCGAGATCTCTGGAGAAGTTCAAAGCAATTTGTCTCAGTCAACTTGATACTATCGATGGCCTCGTCGATGGTATCGACATGGTCACAGGATGAAGTGAAAAAGTGGCGGTGTCGCAATGAAGCCAAGTCGATACCATCGACTCCTGTCGATGGTATCGACCATCCATGTCACCGATCCGCGCAACGACATCGATGGCGATCGCGAAGTCCACGTTAGCGATCCGGGTGCTGCGTCGATACTATCGACTTGCGTCGATGGTATCGACAGGTCAGCAATCCGGGTTTCACGATCCAGCAATCGTCAGCCGTCGATACTCGCGAGGGAGGTGGATAGCATCGAGACGTGTCGATACCATCGACCCGCGTCGATGGTATCGACGGGTTAACAGTAGCACCGGCCAAGTCTATATAAGGAGAGTCATTACGTCATTTGACGTCACACCTTCAGAGTGAACTTCCTCCTTCACGTCGAGCACTCCCCCGAGCCATCCAAGATCGAAGAGCAGCAACATCGAGCAAAGATCTTCACCGAGCGGAGAATCAAGTCTCCATCTTCCCCGAGATCTTCTTCTTCAACCCCTTTCTCCTCGCCAGCATGGTGCATACAGCCGGAGAATCGTCCTCACACGCAACTCCGACGGAATTCATTCCACCACCAACGGCATCAGTTTCTCGTCCCCGACTCATCCATCCTTCCCCGGAGATTCGAAAGATCTATGAGGAGATAATGAGGAGGAAGATCGAGCCCACCCGTTATGTGGACCGGGAGATGGTGCACGATCTGGGATTCGAGGCCAACCTGGCCTATGTTCTTAACGGACAGGCTCGTAACACTCGCATAAGGCTTGGCGAACTGGAGCATCATCAAGATGGCCAGCCGTTCTTTAGTGATTGGCCGACATACAAAGAACTCGTAGCCGAGTTTATGGCGTCGTTGGACGTATGCATCTATCCCAATGACATCAATGCTACCGATCGAGAGTGGATCCAGGGCCGGGTATCTTTCCGGCTGTACAACCACGACTACGTCCTCACGTTGCGGCAGTTCAACAAAATTTTCAACTGGAATCATTCCCAGTATGACCACAGAGGCCGGACCACCGCACCGACTACGACATGATCTTCTCCGAGTTGGTGACGGTGCCACAAGGGAGGTCAGTTAGCTACCACAACGCAACGGTAGCCGACTTCGAACACCCCTTCGTCCGGGTTTTGCATCGGATGCTGAGTTCTACTGTTTTTGCATGGGGTGATCTGGCCCATAGCAAATTTCAAGGCTCCGATCTCTTCTTTCTATACAAGCTTCTGAAGAGACAAGAATGCAATTGGGGTGCATTCTTTTTGCAGCGTGTGATGGATGTAAAGAGGAGTACGAGGAAAGCGCCGATTCACTTCGGTGGGCTCATCACCAAACTGGCGTCGTACTTGGGACTGAATTTCCAAACCCTCACTCCTCTTTCTACAAGAAGCAAGGTCAACTTGCAACATCTTCACTGGGCCAACTTAATTCTTCTTCGGGATGGCGCGGCATTTGCACATTGCCATGTGAATCAAGCGTACCAGGAGTGCGCACTGCCGGATCCCATCTTCCACATCGAGGGCGCACAACATTTCAGATGGCCGATCATAGCCATCGACTCCGATGTGGAAGAAGGAGGCGATGAAGGCGGCAACGACAGATAAGAAGGTGAGGCTGCAGAGGAAGAGGAGGCATTCACAGCTCTTCGTGCACAGGTAGCACCCCGGAAGCATCCTCGGATGCATCCGGGTGCGTCTTCATCATCACAGCCTCCGCCGCCATCACCACAGCCCTCACAGCCGAGCGAGGATGCCTACTCCATGCAAGGCATGTACACGACGCTGTAGGACATCCATCAGACACAGCAGCAGCATCTAGAGATGTATACCGGTATTCAGGATACTACAAACCGGTTACTTGACAACCAAAGGGCGATGTTCGAGAATGAACGTCTCCTCCTCGACAACCAACATCAAATACACAATCCGTTGCAACGGATGGAGATGCAACAGGAGCCCTTCTACGACCACTACTGGAGTCAGAGCTACTTTGGAGGCTATCCACAGCCTCCGCCGAGGACCCATTACGATCCGAGCTTCCAGGGGGAGTATCCTTCTTGGGATCCTACGGCCCCACAGTACCCACCTCCACCTCCACAAGACTGATTGGGTATCTCTGTTCCACTCTTAAGTTTGTTTTTGACTATGAGGCCATAGTCGAATTCAAGCTTAGGGGGGTAGTTGGAACAGCTCTATCTTTTCTTTTATTGTTTTTAATTTTTAGTAGTGTTATTTGTTTCTTGCATTTTTAGTTTTTGTAGGATCCACGTGCTATCTAGTGTAACTGTGGATGTCGTAAAAGTTTGTCATCTTGCTGTTTGTTTATTGAATATTTAAGGGGAATTTTAAAAAATTTTGTGTCTTGGATAGCTTGTTTTGGTTGACCTTGGGGAACACATCCTATGAAAATGATTGATTATGTCAACTTTAAAACAACATTTCACACCTGTACTCCTATGGATTCATGCAAAGTGGACAGTAATGGTTGTTTGAGCCTAACCTAACCAAATGGTAATGAGACCTTAATTGGATGTAAGAGAGGGAACCTTCTAAACCACTACACAGGTCAGTAAGGAGGGACACATAATATCTTTCTAAGGTTCAGTCATTTAATCTTGTGATCATTCCACTTCATTTTTCCATAATCCACCTAAGAATTGGAAGTAAAAAGTGCAATTTTAATTCCTTCTTGTGTGCATAGCATTTAGATAGGACTCGCATTGATATTTTTCCATACTTGTGCATAAAAAGAAAAAATAATATAGGGATTCATGCACATTACCTTGAGGTGCATACCATGTAGTTGCACTCATGATATTCATACATAAAATACACCATGTATCTAAATTTTTCCTCAAAGGTGAATTAAACTATTCCATACCTTCTAAATATTGCAAAGATTTCCAAGCATGAAGGAAGTAGCCCAATACATGTATCTCTAAGCAATTATGAATATGTGGGCTATAGAAAGAAAAAAAAATTCTGAAAATCTGAAATAAAGAAAAAGATTAGAAAAGAAAAAAAAAGAGAATTTAGAAGAAAGTGGAATAAGAGGGAGAAAGGAACATGATATCACTCGCATTACAGGAAAATTGAGTACATGATGTGGCTTAATTAGATTTCCATCTCATTTGGATGTGGAAGGTTAGTGCATGCATCATTTCACCCAATTTTAGGCATTAGGGCATTTCTAATGTGCATTTGCATCATTTAGGACATTTTGTTTTATGTATATTGAAACTGCGCAATACTTCCAAGTTCTTCCATGAACCACCCATTTCCATCCACCCGTTGCTCGGATTGGTAGGCCACCGTGAATTTCTCCTCACTAATGCTTATCAGGAGAACTGCTTCCATGTAGATGGTAGTTAGGGCGAGCAACGTAGTATAGGTGATCACAAGATGCACCAATGCTGATACGGAGAATTTTATTATGTTAACTGCCTTATGTGATAGTGTTCATCGGTTTGGAAGTAAATTTCTTTTATTGATGATTATTGTCGCCTTTAGGGTAACTACTCTTCTGTGGTTAGAGAAGGCCGGTTTGAGAATGTTCAGTGGGAGTCACATAGGATGTTGGGTTGGTGTGTTGTTTTTCAGTTGACATTTGCAATTCTATTCTAAGGATTAGTTGCTCGAGGGCAAGCAACGTTCAAGCTTAGGGGAGTTTGATGCGATGATTTTGAGTCGCATTTATAGACCTGTTTTATATGTGGTTTGTGCTCTTATTAGTCATTTTTATGGATAATATTGCATAATTCACTCATTTCGGTCTTTGCCATCATTTTATGTCAAATCCCCTTAGTTTTATCATTTCGAGCATTATTTATCACATTATCATAATTTGTGTGGATTTATTTGATCTGGTCTTTAAATTTCAGGAAAAACAAGTATCTACTTCCGTCGATACCATCGACGGGAGTCGATACCATCGACTTGACCGCAGATTGCCAGCCGAAAGGAGCAGCAAAGAGTCGATACCATCGACGCTGATGTCGATGGTATCGAGACGTCTTCAGATTGCTGGCGAAGGAGCAGTCGATAGTATCGACACCAAGTCGATACCATCGACACATGGAGGCTACAACGTCGCTTAATGACAGAACCGACGCCAAAAAGGGAGGGTCGCTACCATCGACCCGCGTCGATGGTATCGACGCCGGCAGATATGCGTTGGATTCATTTCGATCTCAATCGGACGGCTGGAGTTAATTGACGACCTAATTAGGGACTTATACCTAATGATGGCCGCCCAAGGAGAGGGGATCTAATTTGTCATTGCACAAGTTCCAAGGAGCGAAAAAAGGAGAACGGAGGCCAAAAGCTCATCCCTGTCGATCCGGACGCTGCCGAAGACGAATTTCACCACCGAGAGGCGGGAAAGCTTGTGTTCTACGCAAAGGATCCACCGGTTCTTCTCCGTTCAGGGGTTTTCCCATTTGATTCACATTTTTCATATGATTTCCCCTATTTCTACCATGTATTTGTGCAAGATGACCATGCGGGGCTAATCCCCTCCATCTTTAGGACCGGGAGTAGCCCGGGAATGCATTGTATGACAGTTTATATTAATAATTCATATTTTCTCTCTTAAATCCGTGGTATAGTTTTGTTTTCTCCATATATTGTTATGCTTGATCACCATAATAATAAATTAATGCCCTTAATCACTTCGACAGAAGGATTAACAGTTGAAAAGAGACGAAACCTACATTAATCGATAAATCCCTTGACAAAGGAAGTGTAAAATTAATGGTGGAAACTGAGAGATCGTTCGTAATGCGCTTAGTTTAGGGGAATGATTACTACGACGGTGGAATCAACCTAAACCTAAGTAGTGAATTACACCACGACAGTGGGTAATTCTATTTTCAGGCTACTACCCGAAAAGAGAGAGAAGATTGAGGAGTTATATGAAACCTAATGCAATGTTGACCCGCGGTGAAACCAAAATCCTAAAGATATCATTTTGAATTGATTAAATTAACCTTTAATCGATTGTTTGCTTTGTTTTATTTTTATTTTCTTTTAATTTCGACAACAAACCCTACTTTGTTATCCATCTTAGCTGATCGCAAATAGTTAGTAGAAGTCTCCAATAATTCAACGTATCCCTGTGTTCGACTCGGGCCTCACAAAGGCCTATATGACTCGACGCGTACACTTGCGCTTTTAGCGCGTAGTAAAATACACGTCACCGTCAATGTAGCTTAGGAAGCAATAGCCGTGCCGTCAATTAGAGCTCCTGGATCGAAGAGGGGCAGAGGAGAGGGAGAAGCTGGAGCAGCGAATAGAAACCCTAATACTCTGCGGCGGATGGACAGTAGCAGCCTGTCCAACGGCGGAGGAGATCAGAGGAGAATCGCTGAACAACGGAGATTTGCAGAAGCTTTGGTCGTGCGCAGGGAAAGAGCCGGACAACACAACAGTGCCAGGTAGCGAGATTAAGTTACCCGCGCGGGCAACAAATATTTAGTCATATATATATATATATATATATATATATATATATATATATATATATATATATATATATATATATATATATATATATATATAGATATATATATATATATATATATATATATAGAGAGAGAGAGAGAGAGAGTCAGGCTAGAATACACTCGAGTGTACAGATCACGCCGTACACCTCAATGGTGTTTGCCTATCTAAACCATATTTTTCCAAAATCTAATCCATTGATCTTCATGGTTACAATAATAATAGGTCACATACAAAATTTGAACTCATTTGGATGAGTGTAAGTCACTCATCCAAGGATAACAAAATTGACGCACAAAACTAATTTGAAATACATGATTTTTGCCTCCTTTAGATGCACGACCTATAAGTGTTTAAATGAGCTAAAATTTATTATATAGTATGTTCTTATGATAATTAAAAAGATCAACGGTTTAGATTTTCAAAAATTTGTTGCATCTTCAAAAATGACTGAGGTGTACGATGCCTCCGGTACACTCGAGTGTACACTAGCCTGACTCTCTCTATATATATATATATATATATATATATATATATATATATATATATATATATATATATATATATATATATATATATATATATAACATGTTAGCTTAAATATCTATACTACTATAAAAAGAATGAATGTTTTTCACTAATTACATTAGTGTCACCGGCCAATCACATTACAGCATTTTGAAAATGCTTCACTCTCCTTGACTCTCCCTTTTCTCTCCTTTGTTTAAGCATTTTGCCTCTTTCTTTTTATACGTAATCTATCTCTAGAATAGAACCTATCTAGTCCCTACCCCACTCTTTCCATTCATCACACGTAATACTCAATTCTCTCCCCGTTCCAAACCGTTCTGAACTCCCTCTCCTAAACTTGTGCCCCGTTCCCATTATCGAAATTCCCTAACTTGACTTGGTCTCTCTCGCTCTCTTCTCTTAGTCTCCCATACAATGGCGTAGCGTAATTATCGTTGGATTATCTGCTTCTCGGGTTATATGTTTTATTTAAATATTTCTGCATTGAGAAAAATACCCTACTAAAGCACGTTTCCCTTAAAGCAACAACTAATTTTCCATCTTGACTTGTACCAACTGTTTGTCATCATCACCAATCGATCAATCAGCGCAACTCAACAACTGCCTCCTATCATTGTGGTTACAATGCCCATCAAATATCGTTTGTCGTCGATGACTTCGTCTCCTTCTCATGCGATTATCCATAGCTCCTCGTCGTGGGCTTTTACAGTAAGTATCAGCAGTGTTATACGGACGTCTTGACAATTGTGTCACGTCTGTCTGTGCCACTCTCCCTTTTCACACATTTCGAAGGTGAATCCATCTGTGATGCTTTTCACTTTGCTTGCCTCTGTTGCCCCTCCTTCGCACTAAATACTGGTTTAACCCTGACTATAGTTGAAGATTACTTCCGCTACATTGGATCATTCTTCGGTTGAAGTGCTTGATTTCCATACTTTTTTCCTCAACTAGAATGACGAGCAAGTGCACCGGTACTCTAATATGTTGCAGCAACAACGGACGGCCATCCTTACTATGGGAAAACCTCCTCCGTTATACGAGGTTGTAATGAAGTGGACGACAAATGGGGTAGTCAGTTAGAGGCCGTTTGAATTTCAACTTTACAAATCCTTTCAATTATACATAAAATCGTTGTTAGTTATCTGTAATATATACTTTCTATATTTACTGCGGTATTTATGTTAACAGAATCAAAAGATTCATAATTCTTAGAAACGAGAGAGGGTGGCAGAGATTGGGAGTGAATCACTCTCGTTGCCTTTCTCATTCTTTCGACCAGGTTTAAATAGTGTTTTACAGACAGTAGCGAGTAGCTAGCTAGCTAAACTAGAAGCTTCTGAGATCAGTTATATGACAGCCTGAATTCTCGGTTACACATGCCCAATATTTGCAGACATACATGAGAAAGGAAACAAGACAACGACTGTAAAGTAATATGAATAGGTACATGGTTAGTTACAGATGAAAGGCAATACTCAGACTCGCCTATCAACCATGGTCACGTGGTAGTTGGGCTGAACCATGTGCATCTGAGACCATCTTTTGATCTTGAACAGCATCTGATGTCTCACATCCTCCCTCAAACTGGGCATGGGTGAAACCAAGGACAAGTTTGCCTTGCAAGACGAAAAATTGTAACTTTGATAGAGGCTTCGTGAATATGTCAGCAAGCTGCCCAGTAAATGATAGAAAGTGAGTTTGAATGTGGCCTAGGGCAATTTTTTCATGAACAAAGTGATAATATGGCTCAACATGTTTGGTTCTGGCATGGAGTACAAGATTGAAAGTAAGATGTAATGCACTATTATTGTCACAGTAGAGGAGATTGAGTTGTAGTTGTGTAACTTGAAGTTCTTTAAGAAGGGCAACAGTCCAAGTCATGTCAGTAGTTGTCTGAGCAATGGCACGATACTCAACCTCAGTACACGAGCGAGCAACAGGAGTTTGCTTCTTCGAGCTCCATGAGATGCAAGTCGATCCAACAAAGATACAATTACTAAAGGTAGAATGTCGAGTTATAGGGCATCCGGCCCAATCAACATCATTGAATGCAGATACTGCCAGAGAAGAGGATCTAGGAATATGAAGATCAAGATTCATTGTACATTTGACATACCGCATGATGCACTTCAGAAGAGCCAAGTATAATTGGAGCGGACATGAACTAACAAGCAGTATTCACAACATAACATAGATCGGGTCTTGTTAATGTCATATACTGAAGACTGCCAACAATCTGACGATACTGTGTAGGATTAGTGAGAGGTTAAGTAGAAGAATCTAGTAGCTCCCTATGAAAATTTAGTGCAATAGGAGTAGCAATCACTTTGCAATCCAACATATCCTCCCTGGCTAGAATTTTCTGAGCATATTTGGATTGATCAAGAAGCATACCAGTGGTTGTAGTTGTGAGAGCTATCCCGAGAAAGAAATGAGCATGTCCAAGATCTCTAATGGAGAAGTGAGTCTGTAACTCAGCTATGTAGGTTTCAAGTAAAGAAGATGAACTAGCAGTAAGAATTATATCATTGACCTATAGAAGGAGAAACATATTGACATCATTTTGATGGTATGTAAATAAGGAAGAATCACAATTGTTGTTAGAAAACCCAAACTCAAAAAGAAAGTCACTCATTTTGTTAAATGAGGCACGAGGAGCTTGCTTAAGACCGTATAGATCTTTGTTTAATCAATAAACATGCGTTGGAAATATAGGATCAATGAATCCTAATGGTTGACACATTAAAACTTCTTCAGTTAGATCGCTATTTAAGACTATGTTACATATGTCAAGCTGACGTTATACGAATTGTGGTTGCCTTTACAACCGGACTGAAGGTTTCTAGAAAATCAATTCCTTCCTCTTGTGAAAACCCTTTTTCTACAAGGCGCACTTTCAACCTTTTAAGAGAGCCATCTGCCTAAAATTTTTGTTTGAAGACCCATTTTCAACTAACAATGTTATATTTATCACTGAAGGGAACAAGACTCCATGTATTATTTGTATGTAGAGCAGTAATCTCAGCTTGCATAGCTAATCTCCCGCCATCATGTTTCAAAGAATCTTTGACAGTTCGTGGTAAATTGGGAATAATGGAGCTTAATAATCCAAAAAGAGGATTGGGTTTGACAATCCCATCTTTTTGTTGTGTTATCCTAGGATGTTTATTTATAGGAGTAGGATCATGTGGTGGCAAGGAATACTTCGTGAGATCAACTACTAGATTGATAGAATCCGTAGATACATCTGTTGGCACAGGTAGGTTAGATGAGGCAGAATGGGTTGTAGAGATATCCAAAGAGGTTGATTTATCCGCTGTGATGATAGGTGTTGTACTGATGTCAGGCATTGTCTCCATGCTTTGTGTTTTTGAACAAGCTGGGACTTTAGACAAACTTGGTGAGGTAGACACCAACAATCGATTGTTTATATGGTAATTATCTGAAATAGTATATAATCTGAATTCAGATAGTTTCTCAGGTTTCAGAGAAGTGTTAGAATATTGATCATGTTTGTTGAATGGAAAGATATGTTCATTAAATATAACATGTCGAGAAATGTATACCCTATTTGTAGGAACATGGAGGCATTGATAGCCTTTATGAACATCACGGTATCCCACAAACGAACACATCAGAGATCTACGATCAAGTTTAGTGGGAGCATAATCCCATAAATACGGAAAACATAGAGTGCAAAATACTCTGACAGACTGTAGTTTGATTTCTTTTTGTATACAATTTCAAAAGGAGAACTATGATTAAGAGTAGTAGATGGCAATCTGTTTATAAGATATACATCAGTAGAGAACACTTCCATCCAGTGTTTTTTAGGCATACAAGAATCAAACAACATAGCTAGGCCTAGCTGAACTAGATGTCTGTGTTTTCATATTGATCAACCATTTTGCTCATGTGTGTGAGGACAACTCATTTTATGAATAATACCTTTTTGTTTAAAGAAATTAGATATTTCATGATTGACAAATTCATCACCATTATCAGAGTGATATGTGTGTCAAACTATGTCTCATGCATTTTGTGAAATTGAATAAGAATAGAAGCAAACTCAGACTTTTTTTTCATAGTGTATATCCACATGAAACATTTCCACTGGAATCCTTGATTTGTGATTACAGGTGCTTTTCCCAATAGATCACAATGAATTATAGCAAAGAGAGTAGGACATCTCTCATTATTTTCTTTAAACGGAAGCTTTTTAGCTTTACTAAGCTCACAACTTGAGCAGATCTGAGTTGTAGATGCATTCTATTCTGGAAGAAACTCAATGCATTTTGCTTCTTTAAGCTTCATAACAAACTTATTATTTGGGTGTCCAAGCCTTTATGCCATATCTCCTTAGTGGTCTTCAGAAATCTATTTGAAAACAAAGCTATTCGATCTGTTTGTGAAGGCTGAAGTAGACACAAACCATCTTGCCAGTAGGCTCTAGCTAGAAGATGATGGCTCCTTAGATCCTTGATAAATAATTCATCTCGTAAGAATAAAACATAACAAGAAATATGAGAGGTTAGTTTAGAAATAGATAAAAGGTTCTGTAACAACCCCGCCTCCCAGTAACCCCCAATTAAGGGAGACCAGAAGATTAGAGCCATTATCCAATAAACATGATCAAAGGTTCGACAAATAATCAATAATAATTAATAAACTTTACCAACTAAACTGAAAACTGGTATGAAATAAAACTTTGCTTACCTTTTAAAAACTGGGATTTCTAAACTTCTAACCATTAAGATACTGATCTAACTAATCCTCCCGTGCATGTTAATTCTCATTTAATTCCACATATGCCACTTTACTGTTTGTTCTTTTCATTGTACCTAAAATGCCGACAAATAAAACATCGATCAACAAGAAGCTGGTATGTGAGGGAAACAATAATCGTGCAACTATAACAAAGTAATCAACCAATTATCATTTAATAGCCAAGACTACATTTTAAACCATACTACTTAATCCTTTCCTATCCCCTATCTCTGTGTTGTCCTTGCAGTGGACTGAGATACTACCTCTCTCTAGGTAGATCCTTATTAAACCCCGCATGATCCTACCTTATAGGTAGATCAATATCTAGGGTTGAGTCGCATGGCACTACACATAGGTAGTCCAATCTCTGACTCAAAGTGACTTGATGGACCTACCCCATTGGTAGACATATACTAAGTCATCTAATGACCTGATGGGCCTACCCCATTGGTAGCCATGTGCTAGGTCAACCCATTAAGCTACAGAGGGGACTAGGATCTGAGCTAGTAGGCACATCTCTTATGTGATAGTCATATTCACATTATAATTTGCATGAATTAAATTCATCCAACAATTAATTCAAGCCATGATGTAAACATTGCTAAAATCCTTAGAAAACTAATGCGGGATAATCATAAGCGTAACCACATACCTGATCCAGAGCAACTTGATGTGCAAGCATTAATATTCAATACAATCAAACAAGCAATCAACAATATCCTGAAATTAATGCATAACACACATGTGTCATTATTTTATCCAAAACATGTTCAAGGTTGACTTGGGTCCCACCTTAGGGTTTCTAGGCTAACTTTAGGATTTTATTAGGGTTTTTAGCATCCATAATGCATTTATCACTTTTAATGCTCTTTTGATCCACAAACCCTAATTTCAACATCATAGGCATGATTGAATTCCAATTAGGTCAGATACATTTCTTTTACACTAAAACCAACATGTTTATTCTTTTAGGTCATGTCAAGATCATTAAGGCCAATTATCATCTTCAGGGTCTTCATCAATGATTATAGTTCAATTGACCATTGTACCTTAATTACTATTTTTCACATCTTCTAGGTTAGTAAACCCTAATTTAACATTGATTGCACTTTTGCACACAAGAAAACCCTAATCAAGCAAATCATGTGTTTTTAAACTCAAATCATATTCCTATTATCCTTTTTATTTCAAAAGGTCTGATCTTGATTTAGAATATTAAACTAAGTTATTAAACTCACAATTAAACAAATCTAGGGTTTTGGATTCATTTAAAGCATTAAAGTACTAACTTTATGTACTTTTCGAACTAGAAGTAAAACTAGTCTCTAATAATATTTTTATTGAATTCCTCGTACTTTTCTGAGCAAGATTCATGTATTATATGTACCCAACCGAGCTACCATTAAAAAGGTATGAATTTTTCTATTTTAATCACTCCCAGCCAATGGCTGGTTGACACGTCGGCGACTAAAGATAACTAATTGACGCTTGTGCCCTTACCTCATTGTGTTCCGCACAGGGCCAGGGAGGCCATTTCATTATATCCTTCCCTAACCTCTGCTTCATCTCTCCCGTGCCGCAGTGCCTGCGAGAAAGGCTCCATCACCGGGTCAACCCCATGCTTGACTCTCGCTGCTGGAGCCCAAAAGACAAAGGAAACAACATAGAGACCTTCACGGGGCCTGCACGAACTTGTTGGACTCCTCCCATTGCATGCTTGAAGCGCCCAACCACCGGTCGAGGTGGCCGTTCATTTGCATGAGTAGGTGCTATTGTCTGGGAAGTAGGAGGGGGCGAGGGGTGAAATTAGTACTTACTGAAGAGTTGAGCGAGAAATCTGATGTTAGGGTTGAGTGTATGGAATCACAAAGGGGTTTGTAGCCCTCTCCCTTAAATAGAGATTTATGGAGGTAGATTCCTGCATGGACTAGATTTGAATGAACACTTGTTGTCCTCCAAAGCAATTAAAGTTTAGGATGATCGGGTGCGGATTCCTTCTACGAATCTACTGGACTAATTTCCATAATGATTCGTCCATTATCTTGCAAGCTATTGGTTTTGAAAAGTCCACCCTTTCAACCTCCTATTTCCTTGTCTGTCTGAGGAAGGTGACAACACCGCCTCTGTTGGATCCAAATCCAACGGTTGTGGTGTCACACACCTAATTCAATTATAGATCTAATAGGAAATAAAATTGTGACAAAAATACTTTCATCTTCACTTTATGAATTATTGTAAAATCCATATCTCCCAAACCGAGTTTCCAAATAATCTCAAATTTTTAGGGAAAGTTAATAATGACATTATATACCTATCTACCAAATTGGGGCTCATTATATAAAATAAAACGTACCTTTTCTTTAGGTGCAATATATTATTCAATTATATATATTTCTCACCTATTTTCTCTTTCCTTTGCCATTAAATTATTATTCTGAGTTCCTTGAACCTCAAGGAACCTTAATGGCTCGAATTCCCATCTTGGGGATATCCCTTAGTCTTTTTCTTACCTTTTATCCATTATTTCTCATTATCCTATTTATTTCTTATCGAAATATCTCTTTTCGAGGATTTCTCTTTACCTCTCTTTTTATTTTCCGTATAGGAATTCATTTTAACATTAGAAACCTTATGGATACGAAAATCCACCAAAGATGACTCAATTGTACCTCTTTTCACTTATTTTCCACATTTTATCATTGTTTTCAATTTCTTTCTTAATAAAGAAATATCTAATTGATCTTTTCTTTTCTTATTGGTTTATCTTTGCAATTTTGGACTCCTGGGGACGCAAGGAATCCAAGGGGCACGAAATCCACCTTTGGATTATATTCTTTTACCTTCTAGAGGTTTCCACACCTTTCTTTTCTCAAAAACTCAATTATTCATTTACTAATTGAATATCCTTGTTATTGGGCCCAATAGCCAATAAAGCCCACAACACAATCATCAAGACTATTGTAAAAGAAATCCATTTATTCAAAACAAATCATATCATTATTTGTTCCAAATATCTTTAATGTAAGAAATTACATTTCTCACCCAAATGAACCCAAAAATTGGGGTTGTAACATCCTTCCCCTCTTATAGGAATTTTGCCCTCAAAATTCCACCAAGCAAACAAACAAATTAGGATAAGCCTTTTATAGGTCCATCAGGGCTCCCATGTGGCTTCACCCCTTTCCATGGTGCTTCCCAAGAACCTTCATCATCTCATATTCTTCCATATGAGTTTTTTCTTACCTTGGTATATCGTACCCTCATAGGTGACTCAGGACATTTCAGCCTCTCAAAAACTGAATAGGTTCAAGGCTCAGCACATGTCTTGGGTACCTCACATAGTGCTCTAGATCAAACTCATGGAACACATTACACATCATGTTATCCTGAGGGGCAAGGATAAACACAACCATCTCCACCAATCTATCTCAAATGGACCCATATATCGGGGACTCAGCTTTCTCATCTGTAGCTTAGAGGGGTCGGATTTTCACATCACATATTCTCCCACAGTGAACTGCATGTCAGTTTGCTTTGCATCATCTCATGACTCATGCCACCACTGGGCTCTCTCTCAGCCATTGCACGATCAAAGCGACTTCATCTGCACACCATGTGGTTCTTTTCTGACCATCACATGGTCCTTTCACCAACATCACCTTACTGAAGTGGTGACCGACACAACCTCCCTTACATAGCTTCTTTAAATCCCGATACTGGCTATGGTGGTTATCATCACATTTTTCATAGGACAAGAATTGTCTCTAGATATCACCCTGAACAAGCACACATGCTCTCATCAGACTGTCTAGTCTGGATCATATTGTCCATTAGTATGGGGTGATAAACTATACTATGATCGAGTTCTTCATGTATCCACTTCCACCTCATGGAAGTGAACCTTGGTCATACTCAAGAACTTTTGAACTCGCACCAAGGTGTGGTTGAACCATATTTCTCTCTTAAGTAGTTCAACTGAATATGTCCCGTGACAGTACTCTTCCTTTCTCATGTCATCTAGGTAAGGCGATATACCATAACCCATATTGCACCTCGACCCTCCTTGGTCTAGGGGAGACTTACCACAACATCCATAGCGGTGAACTCCCACTCCCTCTCGGGGACTCTTATCCTCTATGTCAAAGCACTGGGTTACTGGTGTTCGTCCTTCACCTCCTGTCATGCATGGCAGCATGCCACGTGCCACATTATCTTAGGCATCCAAAGTACTACTGTCTCTTACTATCTTCGTAGTACGGTAATCATGATCTCCTGTATGTCATTATTCCTCAAAATCGATTCCTTAGAAACTGAAAACCACTCTAGTCATGGTTTCATCACCTTCTTTTCCAAAGAAGTGCATCTGAGGTTCTACAACCATCCTTTCATTGCATCGAGGTCTAGATTGGCAAACCAAACAACTACTAACTTGATCAACTGATATTGTTACATATGAGTGTTAGCCAAACTTATCTCTTTTTTTCTTCAGTTGAGGGTTATGCTAACAACCTCCTCTAGTCTCCATCTAAACTAGGCAGTTGTATCCCATCCAGAGCATCCATTACCACTTCACATCCTTAGGTGTTAGGTAAAGTTGAGGACATACCCCTCCATGTATTCCACTTATTATCTCATCTCATCTCTAAGTCTATCTTTATTAAGAAAACTCTGAGCTTATTCACTTGGTCTCAACCTTCATGACTCATAACTCATGATAAAAACATCCTCATAAGATGACTACCTTATTCCTCTTAGTTTTGGTAAACCATCCATGTATCATTCACTCCTCAAGGGTATGTTATCATCTCTGTCCTCATACCTCATAGCAACATTCCAACTCACATTATCTTAATCCTTGGTGTATGGCACGCGTACTGTCCTATCTCTCACTATCATAATAAGAGGAAATAAGCATTTGGCTGCAGTCCAAATAAAAAGTTTTTCATGTTTCAAGAGTGGAGATGGTACATCCCACCTTGCCAGTACACCTTCAAATCTAAGTTGAAATGTGAAACTTATGTCTCTATATCACAATCATCTCGATATCAGGGTTACTTCCATGGAAACTAGTTTTGAACCTACTTGGGTCACCACACAATCCTTGGTCATATCCTCTAGGTCTATAGGGTGCCGACACTTTTGGGGTCATCCCTCTTCCCTTATGCATCCAGAGAGTGCCCTACTCATCTGCCCTTTGGGTCCCATGAGTTCATGAAGGTGATCAATCTCCTAACCCATGGCCCTCAGACAATGATAGTTGTTACCTCCCGACCCTATGGTCATGTGCAACTAGGGAATTAGGTAACTCCTACTTCCATCGGTCTTATCCCCACCTGACCCTAGGATAGACTTTGGCTTCTATTATAGTACATGTCCAACTGGGAACCTTACCCAAGCCTTCATCATCTCTCTCTTTGCATTCATGGGGTGACTTTTCATTCTTTCATAGGGGTCCTGGAAACTTGCCTACCCTGGTCAGGCCCCATAGTGGTTACCTCCATGGTAACACATCCACATGCACTTAGAGATGGTTATCTATGGGTCTACATGTTCATTCTCTTACCATGTACTCTTCGCTTAGTTTCTCAAGATCCTATGAGACCTCTTTAGGTTACCTTAGAACCACCAAAACTGGTATACACCCTACAAAAGGGTCCCTCTCCCAGGATGGGAGGAAACTGCACCTCTTGACAATAAGGTCACAACCGTCCCTAGGGTTTACATTCACATGAGCATGCCTAACCCAACAGCTACTAAGGCACAAGCAGACCACCTATTAAACCATGATGGGTCATACTTGTTCTCTGTTCTCCACATTATATCAACTTAGTTGAGAGGGGTTCATAAAACATATCCTTAACTTAAGGGGTTTCTTTTACCTCTACACATGAGGAGTACCTTGCTCGAAACGATAGAGACTCAAATCTCATCATGAGCATTGGATACACTTCTTCCCCTCTTAAGCCTAGGAACCCTAGGTTCTCCTTTGGATATCCAACTACATGCTCAATCTCTTAACCATGAATAAAGCACATCCAAGGTATGTCATGTACTTCCATGATCCTTTTATATAAGCAACACCACAAAGTTGAGTCCTCCTCAAGGACAACCAACTAGGTATAAAGCCTCACAACTTGTTACTTAAACTTCCTCCGATTCTATGGCACACTTTATCTCATCCAGCAGGTAGTCACTTATTCCATAGGTACCAGAAGCATCATCCTCTCCATAGGGTTTGGTTCCTCTGAGGCCACCAAGATATCATCAACCTCCAGGGATCATGCATGAGGCAACCACTATCATCCACTTAGGTCGCATCATCCTCAATTCCCCATTGTTCCTCATGTCTTGGAATCTAAGCTTCCAACCTTTTTTCTTGGGTCCTGCTTTCTCTCTCTAGAGCTAACTCCACATCCAGCCTTCCTACTAGAGGTCCTTTCTCCATGAAGGCTCAAGCTCACAAGCATACCCTTATGTGGGTGAAGCCTATGCTTGAACTTATGTTTGCTCAAGATTATCTATAGCTCTTTATGCTTATCTCATAAGACATCTATCATGATTCCTTGTCCAGGGTTTCATCCTACTGTCAGCACTAGTGACGTACTCTGGGTGCAAGCTATATCCTACTTGCAACAGCCCATAAGGTTTCTATAGGTTCTTCTCTAACCTCCTCCATGAAGGAGCTATCCTTCGCTCAAACATGCACGACCCTCTCCAGGGTTGGGTCATCAAAGGTACTAGGTCATCAACTTCTCATGGCTCATATGGCATCCAAGGCATGTCTATGCAAACACCAGGTATACCACGACATCTAACTCATCATTTCATCTCTCTCTCTAACCTCCACTTAAGGTTAGGGTTCACATCATCCTCATAGGATGTGCTAGGCCTCTACTTTTAATGGAGGTCTCTACCTCCAAGACTAACTTTCTCAACTCATCCTCATGACAAGAAGGTCTATCCTCAGGTCTCTCCTGAGGGAAATGACAACTCAAGTCATACAAACTAAGCATGTATCTATTCCTTTACGCTCTCTATTAAGCTTATGTCCATGACATCTTATTTACATGCTTTTTATTAATTTGGTGGAGGATTCCTTAATCCTTGTCAACCTTACCCGTACCTCAAGAGGGTGAGGAGAAGAGAGGAAACCCTAATCCTTAAGGTCCTTAACATAATTTGAGTTGAGAAGGGATGAACAAGATGAGAGAGTCCTAAAGGTATCTTATTTCGAATCATACCCTAAGACTTTGGCCAGGCACTCACACAGATCTGGGAGTCCACATATTCCGACTAGCGGTGCGGAGTAAAATATTTCCAGCCTCTGGTTGTGATCATTTTTTAGATACCTCTGCCTTTCGGATAATCCTCTAATAACTCCCTTGGGTTCTACAGAATTTGTAAAATTTAATAATTATTAAAGATTAAGTGAGGAACCTTCGCTCTGATACCAATTGTAATGACCCCATCTCCCGGTAACCCCCAATTAAGGGAGACTAGAAGGTCAGAGCCATTATCCAATAAACAAGATCAAAGGTTCGATAAATAATCAATAATAATTAATAAACTTTACCAACTAAACAGAAAACTTGTATGAAATAAAACTTTTCTGACCTTTTAAAAACTGGGATTTCTAAACTTCTAACCATGAAGATACTGATTTAACTAATCCTCCCGTGCACGTTAATTCTCATTTAATTCCACATATGCCACTTTACTGTTTTTTCTTTTCATTGTACCTAAAATGCCGAAAAACAAAATGTCAGTTAGCAAGAAGATGGTATGTGAGGGAAACAATAATCATGCAACTATAATAACAAAGTAATCAACCAATTATCATTTAACAGCCAAGACTACATTTTAAGCCATACTACTCAATCCTTTCCTATCCCCTATCTTTGTGTTGTCCCTGTAGTGGACTGAGATACTACCTCTCTCTAGGTAGATCCTTATTAAACCCCACATGATCCTACCTAACAAGTAGATCAATATCTAGGGTTGAGTCGGATGACACTACCCGTAGGTAGTCCAATCTCTAACTCAAAGTGACTTGATGGACCTACCCCATTGGTAGCCATATACTAAGTCATCTAATGACCTGATGGGCCTACCCCATTGGTAGCCACGTGCTAGGTCAACTCATTAAGCTACAGAGGAGACTAGGATCTGAGCTAGTAGGCACATCTCTTATGTGATAGTCATATTCACATTATAATTTGCATGAATTAAATTCATCCAACAATTAATACAAGCCACGATGTAAACATTGCTAAAATCCTCAGAAAACTAATGTGGGATAATCATAAGCATAACCACATACCTAATCCAGAGCAACTTGATGTCCAAGCATTAATATTCAATACAATCAAACAAGCAATCAACAATATCCTGAAATTAATGCATAACACACATGTGTCATTATTTTATCCAAAACATTTTCAAGGTTGACTTGGGTCCCACCTTAGGGTTTCTAGGCTAACTTTAGGATTTTATTGGGGTTTTTAGCCTCCATAATGGATTTATCACTTTTAATGCTCTTTTGATCCACAAACCCTAATTTCAACATCATAGGCAAGATTGAATTCCAATTAGGTCAGATACATTTCTTTTACACTAAAACCAACATGTTTATTCTTTTAGGTCATGTCAAGATCATTAAGGCCAATTATCATCTTCAGGGTCTTCATCAATGATTATAGTTCAATTTACCAATGTACCTTAATTACTATTTTTCACATCTGCTAGGTTAGTAAACCCTAATTTAACATTGATTGCACTTTTGCACACAAGAAAACCCTAATCAAGCAAATCATGGGTTTTTAAACTTAAATCATATTCCTATTATACTTTTTATTTCAAAAGGTTTGATCTTGATTTAGAATATTAAACTAAGTTATTAAACTCACCATTAAACAAATCTAGGGTTTTGGATTTATTTAAAGCATTAAAGTACTAACTTTATGTACTTTTCGAACTAGAAGTAAAACTAGTCTCTAATAGTATTTTTATTGAATTTCTCGTACTTTTCTAAGAAAGATTCATGATTATATGTCCCCAACTAAGATACCATTAAAAAGTTATGAATTTTGCTATTTTAATCACTCCCCGCCAATGGCTGGTTGACATGTCAGCGACTAAAGATAACTAATTGATGCATGTGCCCTTACCTCACTGTGTTCCGCTCAGGGGTAGGGAGGTCATATCATTATATCCTTCCCTAACCTCCACTTCATCTCTCCCGCGCCATAGTGCCTGCGAGCAAGGCTCCACCGCCGGGTCAACCCCATGCTTGACTCTCGTTGCTGGAGCCTGAAAGCCGAAGGAAACAACATAGAGACCTTCGCGGAGCCCACACGAACTTGCTGGACTCCTCCCATTGCATACTAGCGGTGCCCAACCACTGGTTGAGGTGGCCATTCATCTGCAGGAGCAGGTAATATTGTTTGGGAAGTAGGAGGGGGCGAGGGGTGAAATTAGTAGTTACGGAAGAGTTGGGCGAGAAATTCAATGCTAGGGTTGAGTGTATGGAATCACTGAGGGGTTTGTAGCCCTCTCCATTAAATAGAGGTTTATGGAGGTAGATTCCTGTGTGGACTAGATTTGAATGAACACTTGTTGTCCTCTAAAGCAATTAAAGTTTAGGATGATCGGGTGTGGATTCCTTCTACGAATCTACTGGACTAATTTCCGTAATGATTCGTCCATTATCTTGCAAGCTATTGGTTTTCAAAAGTCCACCCTTTCAACCTCCTATTTCCTTGTCCGTCTGAGGAAGGTGACAACACAGCCTCTGTTGGATCTGAATCCAATGGTTGTGGTATCACGCACCTAATTCAATTATAGATCTAATAAGAAATAAAATTGTGACAAAAATACTTTCCTCTTCACTTTATGATTTTTTGTAAAATCCATATCTCCCAAACCGAGTTCCCAAATAATCTCAAATTTTGAGGGAAAGTTAATAATGACTTTAGATACCTCTATACCAAATTGGGGCTCATTATATAAAAGAAAACGTGCCTTTTATTTAGGTGCAATATATTATTCAATTATATATATTTCTCACCTATTTTCTCTTTCCTTTGCCATTAAATTATTATTCTGAGTTCCTTGAACCTCAAGGAACCTTAATGGCTCAAATTCCCATCTTAGCGATATCCCTTAGTCTTTTTCTTACCTTTTATCCATTATTTCTCATTATCTTATTTATTTCTTATCGAAATATCTCTTTTTGAGGATTTATCTTTACCTCTATTTTTATTTTCCGTATAGGAATTCCTTTTAACATTGGAAACCTTATGGATACGAAAATCCACCAAATATAACTCAATTGTACCTCTTTTCACTTATTTTCCACATTTTATCATTGTTTTCAATTTCTTTCTTAATAAAGAAATATTTAATTGATCTTTTCTTTTCTTATTGTTTTATCTATGCAACTTTGGACTCCTTGGGACCCAAGGAATCCAAGGGGCACGAAATCCACCTTTGGATTATATTCTTTTGCCTTCTAGAGGTTTCCACACCTTTCTTTTCTCAAAAACTCAATTATTCATTTACTAATTGAATATCCTTGTTATTGGGCTCAATAGCCAATAAAGCCCACAACACAATCATCAAGACTATTGTAAACGAAATCCATTTATTCAAAACAAATCATATCATTATTTTTTCCAAATGTCATTATTGTGAGAAATTACATTTCTCACCCAAATGAACCCAAAAATTGGGGTTGTAATAGGTTCTTCTTTATTGGTAGAACAACCACCACTTTCATTAAGGGTAGCTTCTTATTGTTTGATAAAAAACCATTGCCTATTTGAATAATAGGTAACTGAGTACCATCCCCAACCATTACAAATTCCTTTCATCTAAAAGGAATCACATATTTTAGCATACCTGAGTTAGAAACAATATGTTCAGTTGCTCTGTTGTCAACATGCTAGGTTTCTGCCTCATAACTCCCTAGTTTCATTGTAGCAAGAGCCTTACTACTATCATTGAGAATTTTTGGTGTATCTATTCTCTGATCATTGTTATCAAATTGATGCCAGTAGTTGAATGCTTCATGACCTCATTTACCATAGATCTGACAATACATGTTTACTCAATCTTGTTGAGTGTTCCTGAAACTAGATGCCTGAGAGAAACCTCATCCCTATGAAGAAACGTTACCTCGAATACTAGGTGAGGATCCTAACAACCCTTCTTGTGATGATCTTCTTCATCCTCCATAGTTTCTATTATTTCTGTAGCTATTATAATTCTGATTCCTTGAGTTGTAATCAATTTTCTATCCAACAAAGGCCATAGAAGAGTTTGTAGAGGTTCTGCAAGTAACTCTTCTGTCAAATTCCTTGACAAAAGTAACCACCTCATCATATGGTGGACTTGGAGGTTTCAAAATAGAAGTAGAAAAAGAATCATACTCAGATCCATCCAGTCCATTCAGTAGAGTATAAATTTTATCAGATTCACTCACAGTCTTGCCTAAAGCATTCAATTGATCACAAATAAGCTTAAATCTTCTTAAGTATGTAGCCAGGTCATTGCTACCTTTTTGTGTATATCTCAATTGAGATAGTAATTGAAATTCACGAGACTGAGTTGATTTTGTAAAGAAATTAGTAAGAGCATACCAAACATCTCGTGAGGTAGTCAAACCTTCCACTTCTCCAAGAATTTCTTTAGTAAGAGTTCCCATGATCTAGGCTTTAACCAGAGGGTCTGTTCATTGTCAGGATCTAAAATTATGATTCACTTTCCATCCTCCTTCATAATCAGAGATGTAAGTAGATGGTGCTATTTCACTGCCATCCAGAAATCCTTCTAGAATATTACTTTCAACAAGTGCTCTAATTTGAGCCTCCCAGTAGAAAAAATTGAACGAGTTCAACTTGACAAAAACAAAATTAGCTACATTCACACCGATCAGATATAGATACATAGCAGGTATAGTATTCACTTCAATTTTGGAAACGTGAGAAGAAGGAGGTGAGTTGGAGCCAGACTTTGGTGTTTCAAGACTATCCACATTCGTGTTTTGAGATCTCGTTCCCATAGTGAAGAATAAAAGTATAATGAGAAATGAAGAATAAGAGAGAGAAAAACTAATATAAGAGAACTAAATTTATGTGATGCAGATGATGAAGCCTTGCTGGAAGTAGGAATCAAAGGATCGTGACTAGTAGACTTGATTCCTCCTTGTTTGTCAAAGAGATGATAGATTTGGATAAGCAATAGATATGAGAGACTAGATGATTGATGATGAGAAGATTGATAACAGAAGCTTGTGTTGATGTCACTTGGAGAAGAGAAGAAATTCCTATTGATGGAGGCTGTGTTGTTGAGGAAATTAATCGACTGTCGAGGGAGTCAAAGGTTGAAGAAGACTCCTTCTGGCTTGATGTCGTCATGGATCGCAGAAGATGAGGGGGAATCCTATCCCTAGAGCTCTGATATCCTCTTATAAACAAGAGAGGGAGGCAGAGATTGGGAGTGAATCAATATTGTTGCCTTTCTCATTCTTTAAACCAGGTTTAAATAGTGTTTTACAGACAGTAGCATATTCCTAGATAGCTAAACTAGAAGCTTCCAAGATCAGTTATATGATATTCTGATTCTTCGTTACACAGACTAGATATTTGTAGACATACATGGAAAAGGAAACAAGACAACGACTATAAAGTAATATGAATAGGTACATGGTTAGTTCAAAATGAAAGGCAACACTCAGACTCGCCTATCAACCATTGTCACGTAGTAGTTGAGCTGAACCATGTGCATCTATGACCATCTTTGGATGTTGAACATCTGAAGTCTCATAGTCATGTGGGTTTTAGAGGTAGCAGCAGCTGACACGTCTTCTCTCACCCCAGCAGTACAATAGGCTCACTTGAAGCCCATTGCAACTATCTTTTGCTACAAAGACGCACAACAGTCTGCCCTCATATCAAACCCTATTAATATGTATGATTGACTACCAGAATTTTGAACATTTTCAGCCAAACGACCCATATAGAGTTGATTATGACATCATAATCATGATGTCGTTCGAGCAAATATTCCATGTATTCTTCCAGATCTAGATATGGATTTCAATTTCATGGGACTGGCAGTTACTCATTCATTACCTACATGCATATTTAATGTGGACATCACAACCATATAGAGGTAAGTACTGCTCACAACTATCCTTATTATATTTTCTAAAGTAGTTGACAAGTTAGAATCTTTGTATTTCAGTTGTAGAAAGTGGGTTGGTTGCTATACATGTGAGTTTAGATTAGTATTTAGGGTTCTATTAAGGGTTCTAATACGGACGGTGAATGAGAATCTTTCCATTGCATCTAATCTTGAGGAGTAGGTGAATATCCTACCAACAATGTTATATTTAGCAGGTACTCTTCTATTACACAATCTCATCTTAAAATATTATAATCCACATTTTCTTATGGCCATTTTTAGTATTTTATATTTGTTAAAATGTTTCATCAAAGGACCATGGACGGGACATATTCTCTCTTAGATTAAATGTTTGAAGATATGCAAAGACCGTCAACCTAATAGATATCATATAACCTTTTTAGTTGCATTTGTCTACATGGTACAATTAGCATTTTGAAAAATGTCTTTTATTGTCGTACAAAGTCGGAGGTAATGCATATTCATCTATCCTAAAGCCCATATTGTTGTTTGATTAATTAATGATATTTGGTGAAGAGATTAAATGGTGACAATTTATTTTGGCCAGATACTTTTTGCTTGCCTTCACACTTTTTTTATTGTCTGATCGCGTAAGATGCTTATGTCTTATGTATGGATGATTATAAGAAAAACTTTGTGTTGTTCTTTTTGCATAAATTTTTCTCTTAAGTTTGGGTAGTAGTGCTATTTTTTAGATAAATGATTTTCTAATATGGGAATAGGAACATTTAGCTCATAAGACTCATGATAGTTTACCCCTTACCATTAGTAAATATTTTTTTAACAAGATGACTACAATTATTGAATTCACTCGACGTATTAGTGTGGGTTTTAATATAAAAGTTTGAAAATGATGTCAAACCCCTATTGCTAAAATATGCTTTGCCTATATTTTTTCATTAATTTTTTCTTAATTACAAGAAATTCAAATAATTTCTCAAATATAAATTGATATATCATTTGCTACATAATATCCATATCTTTTTGTAAGAAAGTAATTTCATTCTACCATACCACTATAGGAAAATATAACAATAATGATGGAAAATGTTCGTCGTAATTGAGAAACAATTGGTCGTTATATCTAATAAGGATGGAAAAAAACCATTCATCACGTGTCGTCGTTATTGGTCTTGCCGTTATTACCTATGGTGATGAAAAATTTCATTCCATCGTTGTTATCAACAACGACAGATAATTGATCTTATCACTAATTGATATAACATCAACTTACACCGGTTGTCATAGTTGGTAATTACGACAACATAGTTCAATCGTTAATACCAATAATGACAAATTTATAGGTACTCCCATCAAGCTTAATCAGGACAAACTATTTCCATCGCAAATAGTTATAACGATACATAATATTTTTTTATAATTTACAAAATAGATCTATGATTTATTATATAACATTATTTGTTAACAATATCCATCCAATGTACATAATTGAAAAAATCATGAAGAATTCTCAAACTCTTTTGTTTTTTGTATTGAACAGAATTTTGATTTACATAGTGGAGGAAGTGAGCCTTTACCACCTTGAATACATTATCAAATACAATATAAAAAATGAACTTCATTTGTTACTATACAACTTATACAACTATAGATTATGTTCATATCCAGACTCTTGTGCCTAGGTTGCACCCTAAGCACAAGGTAGAGCAATAAATGTGCATTTTTTAAGTTCATACTTTGTGGAGCAGAGGGACGAAGGCAGGATATGGGACAACCATGTTTTCCATCTCATTGGATGTGATATTGTCATAAGTGATAAGAGGAAGGATGAGTGTGGACAACTTTGATCTAATCTCTGTGTACTCCTCACAAGAAAAAGCTTTCAAATGAACATCCTATTGTGCAACCTGTAATTTACAAAATCATTACAATATATGAAATAACACAAAAGAATGAACTTCATACATATAAAATATGACTAAACACTCAAGACAATAAGGATTTATTTGGCTGATCAGTATGTCATTTAATAATGTCAAAGAAAAGGCTACTATGTTTTGAAGAACGTCTCATGTAAGGGGATGTTTTGTTAGCCATATTCAGCTGAATTGGACCATATTTGCTGATCTAGCAACCAAAAAACTGAGTTTGGTTTTTTGTATTGGGTATGATTACTTTGTTTTGATCAGTTGTTGTGGTTGGATACTAAGATATATGTTTACGATCATTATTTAGACCACTATATACATTTTAGAGGTATTTGAGGGGATGAATAGTGAGATTTTGTTAGATGTCGTTTGGGTATGAATTGAGAAATTTTAATATCCATATGACTAAATAGAAAACTGATTTCACTGAAAGTTTTTTAACAATTAATGCTATAATTCAATTAGATTGAAAATGGAAAGTTAGTTTTGAAATATATAATTATTGTGAATGGAAATAACTGGAGAGAAGGTGTTTGTATTGTAGTAATGAACATCACATAAATAAATCCTAACTATATACGCTGATTGAAGAGGGGGTTGTGATATCTTCTAAGAAGGTAGGGGCATGACTGAAGCATCCTTCTGCTGCTGACACTAGTAAAAATTGGGCCATTATTCACAAGTGAGTCCTGTCACAAATCCCACTCTAGAGGCCCTCACAAATAGGGACGGTTGAGGATCTGGCCCTCACAAATGGTCCGTGAAGAGAACTCACGTGACAAATACCAGTGGCCCTCACGAATACAATTGTCACAGACCAACTGACCCTCAAGAATGTTATATTGAGGGACTATTTAGCCTTAATAAATACATTTTTGAGGGACTATTTAGCCTTCATAAATACAATTTTGAGGGACTATTTAGCCTTCATAAATACATTTTTGAGGGACTATTTAGCCTTCATGAATATATTTTTGAGGGACTTGATGGTCCTGGAGAATATATTTTTGAGGGGCTATGTGGTCGTCATGAATGCAATTTTGATGGTCAATCTGGACCTTCATCAATATATTTATGAGGGACTACTGTAAATGATTTGGTTATTGATTATTGAATGATTTATTAAATGTTAATTAATTGTTACTATAGTGAATATCAAATTTTAAATGAAAACTTTGTATACATAACCTCAAGAAATATTTTTATACTAATTCACATGACATCATAAGAAGATTCAACACCAAAATGACACATAAAAATGTTAAATCACCTCAAACCAATTTTTGTTATTGAAGTAAAATATTATTCATACATTGCGTGCTCAACGTTGATATAAGTAAAGAGTACATATGGTTTTAAAATTTGAGATTGATGACAACCAACATATCATGCTAGAAACTCTTAAGATCTATAATGTCTCCATATTCCTTCAAATGGTGTTGTGTTCTTCATCAATGCCATGCCTCATACGGTTAGGTACTTGAATATTCTTCTCCTAAAAATGACAAATCATTATATTAATAGAATATAAAGTTAATACATAAATCATAGTACAACAAACAACTTACCCTTATATTTCGGTTTTGGTCTACTCCAAGGTGAATTGTCCGTCGAAATCCATCATTAAAAGTAATTCTACCCTATCAATATAAATACAAAAAGGAATCAGAGTGAGTGCGAAGTAGAGATAAATGTAAGTGAACCAACATAGCAGTAACATTTTGATAAACTATTCACTAATGGTAAGGCTTAATTTTTAATTGGAAAAAGTCCTTACAGATGAAGCTGCGTGAGTTAAAAAAAATCTAAAGATAGATTCCAGATCAACAGAACCACAACCTGTGGCGACATGCAAAAAGGACTTATTTCATTTCAGGGGCTTGTTGGTAAGTTCTAGAGTTTTAGTCATAAAGTTTGCAACAACCAAGGTTTTTAGTGGATTGCTATAAATACCAGCCTCAACGTATTTGTCCAGGCAGAGTTTTTATTATTGAATTGCTTTTTGGAAAGCAGTCCTTCTCCTACATTGGTCTGCAAAATTTTACAAAACATTGGTGAAAAATCCCGATCTAATGCAATAGTCCTGCACATATATCTAGCAATACATGCATTCTATAGAAGATTATGGACCTAACAAAGGAAGTTGTAACATTACGTCATTCTACATTAATCAATATGGCAAAGTTTTGTCTTTCCCCAGCTTCCTACTTATAGAATTATTCTTTTGGACATTTGCTTCGGGAAACAATTAGTAATACTAATTTCCCTTTTTGCATGTCGCCACAGGTTGGGGTGTGTCAACTCTTATTTCCAATCACACAGGGGACAAGCAGGGGACAAGGGCATCTGGAGCCGAAATAGTAGGCAATAACAATATTCATCATCACAATTAATGCCATCTTTAAAGTTCGTGGAGTGTTGGTGCACAAGCAGGTATAACCGAGAGAGTGTTGGTCCACTCAGAAGTAGGCAAAAGATTCACTCTGTTCCTAAGCAAAATCTGGAACGACCACTCTATATTAATTACTCAACTATTAGTTATTTAGATAGTCTAGAAAATAGAGGTTTGATTCAAAGTTTAGACTAAACATGTGCAACTTCTTCAACACTGACTAAAGAAAAGTCACTATAAACTTTGTATCTTAAATATTATGAATTGAGGCTTGACCAAGATATGGCTAAAATGTAGATAAGATGAAATGAATTACTTACAGGATTTAAACGCTAATTTCTTGGTGTGAAAGACACTGATGAAGATGTGGTTGGTGTGTTCTGCATTTGAGGATAATTTTCAACTGCAGCCTTTAATAAAGTGTACATGTTAATATTCTTATGTGTATGAATATTGAAAATAATCTATAGCTGTAATGAGTTACCTGTGGCTGAAAGATCCGTGGATGTCCATTGCCTTGTATGGAAAGCCTGCCTACTCCATTCTCCCTTGAATTGCCTTGTATGGAAAGTCTGCCTACTCCATTCTCCCTTGAATCGCCTTGTATGGAAAGCATGCCTACTCCAGTCTCCCTTGAATTGCTTGAATTGCTTTGTCTAGAAAGTCTTCCTAAGCCATCCCCGCTTGAATTATTTTGGGTGGGAAACACGCCTACATCTGCACCATTACTTGTATTGTCTTGTATGTGAAAAGAACCCACATCAGACCTATTTGTGCCACTTTGCATGTGTAAGACACCTGTAGTATTCTGATTGGGGTATTCAGCTGCACAATCAACATTAATACCGCCATCCTATAACAAATACATCATCAATGTCAAAAAAAAATTATATATTACATTGACATAGACAACTGAATCTGAGTTACCTGTGATTGATTGTACCAAGTCATTATTTGGGAGACGGAGTTCTTCAATCCATTTAATGTTTCTTCAAGTTCCTTAAGTTTATCCTGAAATAGAAAACAAATTACAAACATCGATCTAATAGACTAGTTGTAACTAATAGTTCAAGTTTATTTATAATCCAACATACATCCTTTGCATTGCTTTCCTCAAGAAGCATTTCATATCTTAAACGGTCAGCTTTTCCCCTATGTCCTATCTCTTTGTGCTAAATTCCAATACCTCGGATCCTAGCCTTTTTGGAAGGATTTAAAACTTGCAAATAAGCATCACGTGTTAGATTATCAACACTTCTAGGATCTATTTCTTCTTGGTTTGCTACTTAGTTTTCCACAATATGCGAGATTTCAAGTTGTAATTAGAAAGCATCATAAAAGGAAAGCATAAATTGAGATATCTAAGCATATGTAGCTTTGTAGACATCATAGGAAAGCAAATATCCATTTTCTAACCACTTGTGGGCTTTTGTCGTAAACTTTTTCCAAAAATTTGTTAAGAGGCACAACGGGTTGATCTTCACTGACCTACACATGATAGATAACATAAAGACAAGTGTCCATTATTATATGTTCAACTCATACTAAGAAAGACAAGTGTCCATTATTAATACCATTTCTGCCCGATAACAACTCCATGGCTTTGATCCTGTGGTATGATCCATCACTTTTTTTGCTCTATTTGCCTTGTTGATCTCGGAAATTTTCTAAACCACAAGAAACATATAATTAGAAAAAGTAGATACGTATACATGCAAGTTATATGAAACCATTGTACCTTAGACTTCTCGGTTCCCCATTCTTTAACATGATTTTTAAACGGGTCCATATCTATGGAAGCATTTTTCTCAACTTTCTTCATCATCAATTCTGGTTCAATCTTGTACTTTTCATAGTAATCTTTCTTTACACGTGCCCTCCACACTGTTATCCCTCTGCTAATGTGTTCATCAATGTGATTCCATGCATTAGGTTGACTGCCTAAATCAAAGTATTTCTACAAAAACATAGAAAAACATTTGTTGGTCTTTTTATGAAAAAGATTACTTTAGATATAACAATCATACAATTTGTTGGTCTTTTTATGAAAAAGATTACCTTAATAAATGATTTTCTATCTGCAAAAGCTTGTTCTGGTTGTTCGTTCCACTTCAAGTCTAGATGCCATATGTGTGGTTTCCTTGCTAGCATATGACAATAACGATTCAATTTGGCACCATTCTCCCCAATAGCATTTCCTTCATCATCCCATTGGACCTTGTGACGTGGCTGCCCTTGCTTAGGAAGTAGGCTTTTCTCACTTACAGGCCCACGTACATACTTCCTATTCTCCTGTTCATCCTCAACATTTTCTTCAACTATTACATCATTTTCAATATTGTTGGACAGTAGAGTAGGTTCATCCTCACAATTTTCTTCAATTGTGGATGGAGGGACAACAATAGGTTGACTGGGTGTGTTGTTACAACTAGATCTAGTGAATCCTCTTCCTACCATCCTTCAATTGACAAGGAAAAAAATTAGATTATTAGTGCAGAAATGTCAGTAACAAAAGTAGTAGCTACATTTGAAAAACAAATAAATTGCGGAGAATATGAGACACCAACATATGAATATTCAGCATTTGAAAAACATATAACTTGTAGAGTACCTTGGTTTCATATCCCAAAAAAGAATAATGATGTCCTACTTGCTGGTATATGAAACAAGACTAAATAAATTGCAAAGAATATGCCATATAGTAACAGTTTGCCAAAAAATGCAATACAACATATTCCCCAAGTAAATTATTCTAGACTTGCAAACAAAATAGACAGATTAATGAACTAAACATTAGCCCCATCATTCTTTTTTAGTTCTATCAACAAAAGATCCCTCGGTGTCACTCCTCGTCCAAGACACATCACTAGTTACACCACCATCAGATTGTAAACTAGTCAAACAATTCTCAATAAGAGGTACTTCAGAATAATCTTTAGGAGGATGCTTTAGCAGTAACCTGATATAGGTCTAGAGCAGTAAACCAAAGTCAATCTATTCTTGGATTTGGAGGAATCCGCTGTCTATACGGGTTAGGCATATTGATAATTTTGAAATTAGAGTTGGTGAAGGTTGTAACAATATGATTTGGATTGATCCTTGGTGTTCAGGAGGTAAAACTTTTTCTAATATTCTAGGTAGCCATTTCTTAGCTAGATTTGGTGATCCCTCAAAGAAAAGGAGGCAACCAGAAACCTGAATACCAGATCCGAGCTTAAAAACAGCTTAAAAAAACCTTTGAGCTCATAGAGAACACAACCATAGGGCCAAAGTCCCAAAGTAGATATTCAACCTCCCAAACTTATCCGCAAGCACCACAAAAGTATGCTACCTGTACTTGAAGCCCCGAAAGGACACCATCTCTTAACAATATATATGAGGAAAAACATATTTATCACAATAAACCATATGTTCTACCCTTCTATGCTCCCGTAATTGCAAGATCTTCCTGTCTATTAAATTCTTATCTATGTGCATACATCCTTCCAGTCAAACAGTTTCTACAATCTCTTAGCATAGCTACTCATTCAAGCATCAACACCTAGCCAGGAGGTCTAACACTAGGCAATATATACTACGGAAGCTATCAAGTTAGGAAGGAACAATGAATTAAAATTATATTTATCTAATATTCTATGCAAAGTCAACAACAAATACTCAGGAAAAACAAAATCTAGTCCTGGCTATAGAGTTGATCTATGGTAGTGACTGTTTTTCCCATAAATGATGAAGAACACTAGTGTCATCCATTGACTGAGAAAACTAGGTCATCCATTGATGAAGAACATATAATTCATAGAATGATCTAATCTAATAAGATGAGTTTAAATCATTACTAATTTTTCCCGTAAATTTCTAATTGCCAAAATAGATAGTGTGGAGTCAGGATTCTGGGCACTATGTTAGTGAAGAAAAGGGGTAAGAGGAGAGTGGCTTTATCAACTAGATTATATATGATCAAATTTTCTATATATCAATTAAGTGGTGACTAGACTCTTACATATTCCATTTGACCCATAAAATTTTAATAAATCATTACACTTAGCTTACTACATGTCTATTTTTAAACATCAACCCATTCTCAGTCCATAGTAATATTACCCATTTATCAAACATCACAATGTGAGTTCCGAATGAAGGCTATAAGGTTTGAGATTTAATTTATATGGCTATTTTATGTAAAGAGGAGATACGTTATAGGAAACTCAAAATTTGGATACGCAAATGAAGAAAGAAGCAAACACTGGCAGTAATTAACAGATTATAGTAAACTATTAGGATACACATATGAAGAAATAAGCAAGCATTGGCAGTGAACAGTACATTACAGTGAACTCAAATCTGGGATACACATGAAGAAGGATGCACATTGGAATCGTTACCTAAAACTAAATGACCAACACATGATTGAATCAAACATCATAACAACAAGCAAGCACAACAGTTGCAAGAGAATAATAAAACAAGTAGCACAGAAAAAAGATGCAATTTTAGTAGCAGTACCTTTTCCCACGCTTCCGGTCAATGGACAGAAGCAACGAGATTAAAACTGAAGAAGAAGAACAATGGACGTTGCAAGAGAAGAACTGGAGCAGAGGCGGTTGGGCAGCTTATGGGTGTCAGATCAAGGAAAAGAGACCAGTAGCTTGATCCAAGGTTGAAGTAGGTTCAGATCTCCTGCTGGGCGCCGCCTGAGTCGGGTGCCACTGGTTTCGCTGGGATCCGGCATGATATGGCTACTCCTGGCCGTGGAATTGGAAGCCGGCTAGACGGACGACGATTGGAGTTATGACCTGCTGTAGTTGGGGTGGCAGGAGCAGTTGGGGCACCGTCTGGGAGGTAGTTGGCGTGCCGTCCGGGAGGTAGGCGCGGTTGCAGCTGGGTGCGACCGATGGGATTTGGGAAATGCTAAGCGAATGGGGTCGTGGGGTTGTTGAGGCTGGGCGGCATTAAGCTGGAGTAGACCCTGGCCGTGGAGTGATGGAGGCCTGGTCGACAGACTGAAGGTGTGTTCGATGGAATCAAGGAGGTGTCGAGGATGAGTGGCTAGTCGAGGCGGCTGATCAGTGCTTCCCTAGTTTGTCATTGTGTAGAGGGACGAGTGGGGAGGGTTTTTCTTTTCCTTTTTAATTTTGATATCGAAATGTTGTATTTTAGAATGGAGGGAAGGGAAATGAGATGGAGGGAAGGGATATGAGATGGAGGGAAACATTTGTCATGGTATTTTTCAAGGGATGATTAGTGAGTAATGTATTTGTGAGGGATTAGTATTTGTAAAGATGTTAAAAAAACGGTTGAGGGATTTGGTCCCATATTTGAAGGATGAGCCCTCACAAATAGCCATCATTATTCACAATCTATGGTTACTCACAAATGTTCTTCAACAAAGGCCAAATTTTTTGTAGTGTGAGAAATGGTGGAAGTCAGACTGGATGCCAGTAGGTCCTTACTGATGAGAAATAGGAGCTCTCAAAAATACAGATACTAAGGCCAGTTTACTCTCACCCCATATTGCGACCAATAGCTGATGGACTTCCAAAATCTCTAATAAGTTCTAAAATCATGTTGCTCACCTAAGATGAAGACAGACTAGCTAGTAACATAATTCTTCTGGCTCTGCACACTATTATCTAGACAACCACCATGATAAAAACAAGCTTTGTTACCCAAAAAAATAATAAGAGTTGATAATTATGAGCCACAAGTAAACATTATTTACACTGAACCAGTGAGTCACCGATATCATGAAAATACATAACTATCTAAAAATAAGTCAGGGCGTGAGTAAAAAATACATGCATTTAAGAAAGAGTTGCAGTTCCAACCTAAAGTTCAGTTAATATATGAGCAATGGCGTCATCTCTGCTAAACATAGTAAGACACGATAACTAAGAGCTTGAAGTCACTAAAGAAACATAGGAGGGACTAACCATCCAAGGATTTTGAAGACACAAAAAACCCTGGATGCCATTATTGGACCTTGATGCAATCTGAATTTAAAAAAAGACTAGTATGATTAGTCTACTTACTTGCATGTAGGTTGCTCCAATTTGGGTTTCAAAGAACTACCTTGGCTGTATCCTTTGCTTTCCCGTTAATCAGGGGATGGACATATTTTAACATATGTTCTAAGAAAACCTAGGGAGCCAAGCACATAACAGAGCACCTGATAAGCTCCTCTACATCATAATTTTTCAGTAGTCAGCTGAAGAGCTGATAGAAACTTGTAAGATACCTGCTACCTACTACAAAAGATGAGGGCCTTCATGTGGTAGGAAATCCACAATGCTCTTCTGGATAACTGGAAGAGGGTCCAAAGAGGAATGGCCACCATTGGGGCATGTGCAAGATGAAATAATACAAATGAAGTCATTGCATTTCCTGTAGGAAAGTATAAATAAGTTTTAAGTATAGGAGCAACCCAATCTTAATCAGGTCAAAGCATTTATGGACGGACTAAGCATCTTATGAAAGTGGTACACTCTAAAGAAGATAATCAAGGCACAATGCAGATGACATCTTTTATATTCCCTCGCATGGATTTGTCCTGTTGGCACCTCATCACCAGTAGTCCCTGATGCCAATTACGAATTGGAGGAAGGGAATTAGGGGTGTGGGGGGAGCGATTGGTAACATGATAAGACTGTATAATCAATACAAACACACCCATCATCTTAAGGAGTGTAATAAGATGTAGATTCATGTACAACGTGAACTCCAGGTTGATAATGCAAAGCAAGCACCTTAGGGCCCATTTGGTTCAGTGTAATATTGTAAGGCGTTCTATTTTGGAATTAGGGATTACATGCCTTTCTAAACATATTAGCTATACGAACAATATAGGATAAAAACATGTAGCTTATTTTTAAGAGATGATCACTGCCCAACCGGTCAACATCTAGACAATTATTTGCAAGAAATAAAGAACCTCAGCACATGAAAACTCATAGGGAAATAGATTTTCTATCAAAGGGTTGTCTAAAATGTGGTTCAATTAATATCAGACCTCCAACCAATGGAAAAAACATTGTCCTTGAACATAATTATTTCTAATATTGACATACTACATGTTGCATTAGACTTGTTATAGGACAAATGAAGAGAGTGAAAAGGGAAGAAAGATGATATTTTCTAGTTGTAATGATTCGAAGAGGCCAGGGCATGAAAAATGAGTTTAACAAACAAATTACCATGTGCATGACTAAGGAATCTATAGAAATATATAAAAAATATTATGGGTAAATGATCAATCAAGAACATACCAAATGTTTAACTGAGGACAAATCGAAGACAGCTTATGGATTTATTTTGAAGCGTATATGGCTGTTAGCCAAAATCTGGAATTCTAAGGAGGAGTTGAAGATATGTTAGACCAGAAAAATCATAATCTGGAGTTTGTAATTGACTCCTAAAGAGCCAAATGTAATTTCTATGATTTAAAAAGCTAGTAGTAGCTAGTATATGTAAAAGAATGGTATAAATCAGTGGAAACTAGTACGTTATCTCACCAGTAGTTTCTGATTGTCCTTTTTATATGAGCATATTCATTAGATTCCTCAAGCTTGAAAATACGACTATTTGGTGAAGTTGGTTTTTTTCCACTAATGCATAAATTCTCATGTGGTCTATTACCTTATGATATTGCTCCCCACCCTCAGATTCCTTGTCTCACACACACCCAACTACCAATCAGACCAATGGAACCTATGATTGGGATCCCTCATCTTGGTATCATCCAATAACACCATTCTCGTAAAGCCCCACCGCTGATCACCAACTCCCAGTGTGGCAGAGGAATGACACCCAACATCCATATATACCATAAGACAAAACATACATCCTTCTACAAACATTGAAGTTCAATTTCTCTCTCCTGACTGATGCCTGCAAACACGAGCCCCAAACTCCAAAAATGACACCACCTCCATTAATATGAAGGTAGTAAAGACACATGACTAGATGAACCATTGGTCTACTACCCTATAACCTCCAATACCCCAACCAATTTAGAACCCACATTCACAGTCATATCCATCACTCCTTTCACATAACTCCATATTTACAGCCACCTGTCACCACCACCTCTCTCGCCACATAGCCAAACACCTCTGTCATTCCCAACCACGTTTCACATAACTCCATATTCATAGCCCTAACCGCCAGCCACACAAACCTATATTCATATTTTATAGTGTTGTAACTGGTACCTAAACCAGGATCATCCCATAAGATGTCCATCTTCGAGTTCCTATGTTGATTAGCAACAAAGGTTCCTACACCCATAAGTCCCAACCCAGAAAGAAACACAAAATTATGAACACATCAAATTTGTTGGGACGATGATAGCATAGTTCATAGGACAACATAAGTGATCCAACAAGACCTAAGCACCTGAGTGGAAGCTCCACAATTATTTCTAAGTGGAGGCCTAACAACTCTCTCATTTCCCTAGGCCAACATTGTCTTGTTTCTGCCTAAGTGAAGACCTTGGTGCTCCCTCCATGGGTTCTTAGTCCCCTACCTTCAGAAATCTGACAAGTTAAAAGAACTAGATCCAATGACATCATATCATTCCTGAGTACCTGTCACAATCTCTTACAAATGAGCAATATCCAAGTGGACTTCCTGTCAACTTAGTTTTCCATTATGATAAGCATTAGTATAACCAAAATATAAATATGTCGGGCATCATGATTTTACCAGGTCAACCTTTATATATTGCTAATAGTCACAAATATTTCAATAGATATTTTTGTGGCTTTTGATTCAATAGGAGGTTAGCCTGGGAGGTGCAACAACCATCTACCTAGAATTGCACTAATGTGAAGGTTGCTAAGTTCTCATCTAAGGTTTCTATCAAGGTACCTTAGGACTTGGCTTGATAGGGGCCGAAGATTTAGGTAGCTCAGTAGCTGAATCCAAAATGATAAGAACTTAAAACTAAGATAACAATGTTGTTGTACCATGCAAGAAGTATTGCACCATTTGGCAGCACACGACCTTCCATGATGGTGAATGCACTTGATATCGTAATACCACATGCACGCAGCAAGGGATCAGAGTTGTATCTGCTCTTTGATAAAGCCTGATGCATCAAGTAAATATAAGACACATTATAAACTGCACCCAAATGTATAGACTACAAACTAAAAAATAAAGATTATATACATCACCTAAAACTTTCATTTGTTCTTGAGGCTTCTGCCTTGACTTCTCAACAAGGGAAGATCTTTGCAACACGGTCAAAGATTTGGTATATCTTTGCAAAGGAAAAAGGCTACATAGTTGGAACATTCATTTAAAAAAGAAATCATATATCAAAGCAAATGGAACTGGAATTAGTTTTTTGTGACCTAAGAAAATGTGCTAACCTCGATGGGGAAATAAGTTGGACGTCTTGGCCTTCCAACATTCACACAAGGAATATTATCTAAATATTCTAAATGAATTCGATGTTTGTTTATAAAGTATTGAATCACAGTAATTTCCTCCTCATCATTTTCAGCATTGACCCTTCCCCTGCTGAGCACAAATCTATAAAGGAAAATGATCACGCCCAAAAGTCAAATAGAATTCACCAATTGCCATGTTCTGAATTTTGAAAGGAAATAAAAAAACACTTTGTATTGAAATTACCAATGTGAAAAGCCATTCATTACCTTTGTTGGTTGCATGGAAGCTCACTCAAACTCGTTATCTTGAATTCCATATTCTTGGGTCTGCTAACAATTCTGAGATTTTTCAGCACTCTTTTGGGTTGAATGTGAAAAGGAGACAGATAAAACTATACACAACGCCAGAATACCCTTTATGAATGATATGAGATTATATGACATGGAGCTTACTTACTTTAACCCAGTCGATTTCAGATGGATGTCGAGCATTTTGGTTTTCTATCAGAAAATCAATGAGTGGACCAGGTCTGACGATCATTGTGGTTGAGACGTCTACAACATGTAAATGGGTAATTCCGTTAACCTTTTGTAAAACTGGGTGTTCTATCAGAGCAAAAACATGAATAACAACTTTATTCACAACAGACAGTAAATTGGAGCGGAATATATTAGTGTGTCCCTGACTCTCTGGCACTTACCCATGTTTAAGGAGAGACGTCTTGGGTTGTTCTAAAACTTGAATGGAACCCTCTGCATCCCATTACACCACCACCCAAACTGGTGAAATTATTTGGATCATCCCTAAAGAAAGACTGGCGAACAATAAGGCATCCCCTAGACAGACAAACAAACATTGTTGATATAGCAAGTAAGCACGAAAGGAGAACAAAAAAAGTGGAGGATCCATAGTCATTAATGAGAAGAATGAAATCCACAAACTCCTTGGCAGAACGTTGTCTGAGGATGATGTCCTAGACTCTAAAAGCTTCCTAAGAATCTTCAGTGTCGCGACCCCTCAAATCATCTATGATCGCCTGAATGGGGATCTTAGCAACAAAATTTATTTCGACCTTGAATGTCTTAGCGCGCCTCCTCCTTCCGTCTGCCTCATCGGGGCTCTGATCACCAGGGCTTGCATTCCCATCAGCATCAGGCCTAAAAAAACACCAGAGGTTAAAAACGCAGGCCTGACTGCTCAACTGACAGTCTCATCTAACTATTATTGTTGCACGTTGTGTTCAAAAAAACAACAATTTGCATACTTTTTGGAAGACATGTCGTCGATGACTACAGTGAAACTGTCCTTATTTTTCAAAAGAGCTCCAAAGGTAAACAAGCTCTTCTCTCCATCATAGGACATCTCCTTTCCACCAAGCTCAGATGCATAAGTCCTCTGCATCTTGTCAATGACCCTCCTCCTAGAGCCTTTCCCCTCAACCGGTGTGTCATCCTCGTACTTGAGAGTGACATGTTGACGTCACGACACTCCACAGAAATAGTAAGTTGACCAACGGAATGAAAGTGATAGCACCAGCTATATATAGAGAAGAGCATACGTACATTATAATGGAAGAAGTACTGGTCTCTATTGCCAAATGTGACTTTGAAGTGATTGGTGCACAGTGATACCTTGGACCCGTTCTTCCCCAACCCAGGCCTCTGCATGGGAACCCTCTTCTACTTGGGAGGGCCTTTGGGTGAAGGCACCCTCTCCAGTACAAATTCCTATCGGGTTACTGGTGGAGGAGAAGAGTTGATGGGGATGGTAGATAGAACAGAGACCTGCTCCTGCTATAATTATGTCCTCTATATGTAGAATATATAATGAATATAATGTTACATATGCCACCATTGATGTAACACCCCCACCCTGAAATAGTTTGGAGCTACCAAAAAAAACAGTATCTTCCTTCAACAACACCTCACTGACGAGGGGTTAAACCTTGCTATCACCTACAGTTCGCCTTAAGTAATCTGAGGACAAGATGGTCTGGAGGAATGGTGCATAAACACAATAGTGATTTAAAACATACTAATATATTTTGTAATAGTCAGAATCTATAAGTCTTATAAGTGAAAATTGATATATTAGAGTGTATAAATTTTCCTCCCGGAAAGAAAACTAGCACCTCCTTGCCTTTCTCTTATCGGCGAGCATCACAGTGATGTCTGCAAAAATGGAAAGGACTACATGGAAACAAGCAAACATAAGGACCTTACAAGGGTTCAAGATTTATTTATAACATAGCCACATTATTAAAATAAATACACCATAACACATATTGTTAGTTCATGGCATTTCAATTTGCCATAGTTGTGTTTCATGTGGCTTCCAAGGCATCAATCATGTCATAGATATTATAGTCCATGCTAGCCATTTCAGCCATGCCACAATCTTTATTCCTGATGGGACCATATGCATCAATAGCAAGACTATTATTTTGAAGCATCTATTTACAACCCGAAATCACTACCTTAACATGTATAAAAATCATCAGTATCAAGCTTTTGTTATTAGTATGGATCCCTTAGATGCACAAAAAGCACAATCCCTATGAAGGGTTGCTGCTAGAAGCAATGGGGACACTAGCATCCTAAGGACAAGATGGTCTAGAGGAATGGGGCATAAACACATGCCAGCCATTTCATGTGGATCCATGGAACATTGATAACTTGGTCAAGGGAAGCCACTACCTACAGAAAGTACCCTGACATATTCTAATACATTTAATAAATGTCCATTGTCATTGAGCCCAAACTCTCAAGACTTTCAACTTAGTCATTTTGTCCAATGTCACAAGCCGCAAATAATAAACTCCATGCCATGAAAATAAAGATCTGATCATAAATCATTTCAGAAAACATATGATCCTCGACACAACTATCTTTGGAAGAATGATAAGACACACAAGGTTCAAGACAAAATAAGAAAGTGCATTAACTTCAGAAAGCATCAATTGTTCTCACAGTACCACTATATTTTGTTCACAAAGGGGGGAAAGCACATCTAACACATTACATATAAAGATAAATATTTGAATGTTCTTCCTTCATTGGTATTGAAACTTTTAAAGTGCCTCAAATGCCAGTTTAACCAGATTAAGGAATCCAGATGGATAAACAGCACCACCGCTCCTATGCCTAAAAAATACTAGTAAAGCATTAGTTTCAAGAAAGTTATGACATATTTGTGTATGCATCATAAAGAAAACAATACAAAAAAGCCTCATCCATTGCTGAACTGACCTCATAATTAATTTAAGATATCATTTTCTGAAATAGATGGAGAAGAGGCATAACCACCATCATCCTCACTAAATTCTAGAAGTTCTTGAAATTTATGATTGCTGACTATCATGTCTAGTACATTTTCCACATTCTCCAAACGTTTTTTTGTGGCACGCTTTTCATCTTCAGGTACATTAAGAGCTTGCTCTTGAACTTTCAAAGCTTCTTCCTTGTCTTTCAATGCCTGGTCTTTTGCTTTAAGTTCATCAAGTACAGAACTTTTTGTTTTGTATGGCCCTCTAATATCTCTTGGCTTTACACCTCCACCATAACCAGATATGTACTTCTTAGTCTTTGATTCACCATAGACTTTTTCTGCAACCACAATCGGACGAAGAGATGGATCATCTTGTTGGATGCTTATGATTTTTTCCTATAACAAAAAATATATTCATAAGTAATAGATAAACAATATTATGTATTTGCATGCTTACATGAACATGGGATGACTCCATAGTAGCTAAAGTATCACCCTTCTTGTGGCTTTGAAAGTACATTGTTGCCAAGTCAGGTGGGTTCCCATCTTTTCCTCCCTGTAGTATTACCAACACTAAATATATGCATATCTAAAGACACACAAAATGATAAAAAGTAATAACATATATGAACAACCTTTTGCCATGATATTTCTCTAAGAGGCACGCTACCCGTGGGATGAAGTAACTTCTTGTTCATCCCTTCTCTATTTTTAGAGTTTCTCTTACTTGATGCCTAAAGTTGATATAAGGTCCACATTGATAGAAGAAGAAAAGTTAGGAATTTAAGTACAAGTAACTTGAATTGATGTAAAGGTTCATAATTTATTAGGTTACCATGAACTTTTCACTATGAAAAATCTCTTTTACAAGCCATTCCCAGTCACTGTCAACTTCAATAGACATAGGTTTCTTTAGTAGTTGTTGTTGCATGTCCATTCCCTTTACTGTTTGATGCATTGACGCCCTCCACTTTATCCATAATTCTTTCAAATGTTTTAGAGTGAGAGCTTTATAATCTTCCATGTTGTTGTTTGAGAATTTATCCTAATACATGTTTAATACCACAAGGACATTAATACAACATGAATGTCTACCAAATGAAGATAACAATAAGGTTATGAAGAGTTACCGAAACTGCAGCCCACATGTGATCTTTTTGTCTATCGGTAACATCATTTCGTGAATGCACTTTTATTGGACAGATGTTACGATCACAATCAATTCTTCGCAAATGTCTACTCCAGACCTTGTGATTTTTTCCAATAGGGCAACCTAAATAGAAGGTAATATCTAACTTGGCGCCTTCTCTTAGTCTAGCCACTTTTTTACGTTTGTTACGTCCTCGGTGTCTGAGTTCCTTTTCAACAACATTGGATGTAATCAATAAAGTAACAAGAAGCATTCAGATAATATTGTATCAAAAAAATATAGTGTATGTATTTATGAAACACATGAACACAAGAAACACATAGCCTTTCAAGCACTACAAAACACAAAGGAGACATAACCAATGATACATATGAAAATTGCTGAAAAAAATCAGTTGCCTATAAACACTATATATCATAGGTCAATCATCTAATATATATAAAACAGAGTACTTATGATAAAGGAAATTGATCATACATATTGATTCATCATTGATGGTATGAGAGGGTATCACTTCAGTATCCATATACTCCTCTTGTTTAGTATGATCTTCCTCAAAATGTGTAGGAACAAATTTAGTTTGGGAAGGACCATTTGTAGTTGGAGGAGCATCACAAGCTGGACCATTTTCAGTTGGAGGATCAACATTTTCAGTTGGAGCATTTTTGGTTGGAGGATCATCATTTTCAGTTGGACCTGGAGCAATTGTTTTTGACATAGGAACTATCCTAGCTCGAGGGACAATATTACTTTGTTTGGAAGATAAGCTATTTAGAAAAGACAAATGTTTGTCACTAGACTCACTAACACAATGGCTTCTCCCTCCTGTATGATTTAACAAATGACTTCTAATTTGTGATCCATGAGCATGTCCCTTCCCAATAACACTTAATTGTTGCGGCGAGATGAACTTCTCAGCCTTAGACTTAACCATTACATCTTTCTCATTTCTTGATGTGCATGTAACCAACTTCCTGCATCATCACCAAGCTAGCAATAAATATGACTGTGTAAAAAATCAACATAAATGAAAAAGCATCGCATAGAATGTCAAAGACATGAATTATGTACGAATATAACTATTCTACAGCACACCAAATACTGGTTGAAAATGAAATTTATTACACTAATAAAAATAAATGACAACATTATATGATTTAACACTCAGAACATCGAATGAAATATGAAATACATAAGTTCTACTAAAACAAATGTTATATGTTTACAAGTTATACAGGAAAACAATTCTAAATAATATTATCAAATAACAATGGGATCTTCTTGTGCATAATCCATATCATCAACTAGCTCCAACTTGTCTTGTGGATCCACCTTTGTCACAATATGCCAACCCTTATTGATGTGATCTTTTGCATAAAACACTTGTGATGCTTGAGTAGCTAATATAAATGGCTCAAAAGTTTTTCAAATACGTTTGTAGTCAACACTTATGAAACCATACTCATCATTCTTTAGTCCTTTAGCAACATCAAACCAATCACATTTAAATAACACCACTCGCTTACTTCCCAAATATTGCAATTCTATTATCTCAATTAATTGAGCATAGTAATCTCTATTAGTTCCACTGCCATCATCACCAACCACGATCACTCCACTACATTGTGACCTTGATCTTTCCTCATGCGACTTGGTGTGGAACCGATACCCATTAACTACATAGCCATAAAAACATGTCACACATTTGAGCGGACCACGTGACAGTGAAACCAACTCATCTGTCTTCTTGCTGTTATCATTCTCATGTTGATCGCCAATCTAAAAAGTAGTTTAGAAAAATCAAATCAAAGTAGTGTATATACATTATAAAAATAAACTTAATAGACCAACTTACTTTCATCTTAAACCATTCAATGAAATTCTCATTTAAATCCGTAATGGATATTTGACCTGGTTCAACTCCTTGAATTTGAAAATATTCTCTTGAAAAATTGAAAATGTATGACATAAAATTAATAAATTGAAATCGAAAACTTAGCAATTAATATCTCACAAACATTCTGAGAATCACTTACTCAATGAATGGCTTGGCTTCCTCATAATTGTTTAAGATATGTATATGAGCTATCTCCCACTCAAGTGCATCGAGGTCTCTTGTTGTTCCACATCCTAATCCTCTCCCCTTATATGCAAAAATAGATAATATAGAGTATTCATTGACATCTTCATCATAATTTCTATCAAGACGATTGAACTTTGTCTCTATAGTATGCAAATATCTTGAACACAGATTCATGCATTCTTCTGCTATATAACCTTCTACTATGGAACCCTCTAGACAACATTTGTTGCGAATATAGGACTTTAATGTGCATAGATATCTCTCTATTGGATACATCCAGTGATCATGAACAGACCCACATAACATAGCCTCATGTGACAAATGAATAGGCAAATGCAACATCACATCAAAAAATGATGGTGGAAAAATCTGCTCCAACTTACAAAGTGTAATTGAAATTTGAGCTTCAATTTGCTTAAGATCTACCATATTTAAGCACTTACAACCCAAAATTTAAAAAAAGCAAGACAACTCAACAAGTGGTTCATAAACATCTTTGGGAAGAAGGCCACACAATGCAAGAGGGAGTATGTGGTGTAATAGAATATGATGGTCATGACTCTTCAATCCTGAAAGTTTATTTTCTTTAAGGTTCACACACTGTGAAATGTTTGAAGAAAAACCATTTGGTACCTTTAAATCCTTCAAAAATCTCAGAAACTTATGTTTCCCATCTTGAGATAATGTGAATGATGCATCAGGCAGTATTGTTTTCCCTCCACTTATCAATGTGTGCAGCTCTTGTCTAATATTCATTGCTTGTAAATCAAGACGAGACTTATAGTTGTCCTTTGTCTTATTTTTCACATTCATAAGAGTTCTGAGAATACTATCACATATATTTTTCTCTATGTGCATCACATCTAAAGTATGACGTATCAACAAATCTTTCTAGTATGGAAGCTTAAAAAAATGCTTTTCTTGTTCCAGTTACCCCCCTACTCTTATGAGATACCTTTCTTGAGCATTTGCTTAGAACATTTCCTTCTAGACTTTGCACTTGAATGAGGACATCATCACCACTTAGTGGTGTAGATGGTGCGCCCTTCTCAATTGTGCCATCAAATGCAGATTTATTCTTTCTCCACCGATGATTTAAAGGCAAATAACGCCTATGGCCCATGAAGCATTCTTTTCCACCATTATCCAGCCTAATAGAATGAGTACCCTTATGACAACATGGGCAAGCAAGTTTTCCCTTGATACTCCATCCTGATAAAATTCCATATGCAAGAAAATCATTGATGGTCCACAAAACAATAGCACAGAGATTAAAATTTTGATGCGTAGTTGCATCAAATGTTTTTATACCGATATTCCAAAGCTCCAATAATTCATCTATTAGAGGTTGCAAATAAATATCAATACAATTACCTGGACCATCAGGGCCTGGAATCAACATGGACAAAATGAGATTGGTTTGCTTCATGCACATCCAAGGAGGCAAGTTGTATGGAATAAGAATCACAGGCCAAGTGCTATATGATGACCTAGAATTGTTAAATGGTTGAAAACCATCACTAGCAAGGCCTAGTCTAACATTCCTCGGCTCTACTGAAAAAGTACCATGAAGCTCATTAAACTTTTTCCATGCTAAGGAATCAGCCGGATGCTGCAAATCTCTGTCATCTTCCTTATCATGATGCCACCTCATTAATGAAGATGTTTTTGAGGAAATAAATAATTTCTGAAGGCGATTCTTTAGTGGAAAGTAGCACAAGATCTTTACCGGTACTTTCTTTCCATTTGCTTTTACTTTCTCTTCCCCATTGTGCTTGTCATACTTCCATCTTGAGGTATTGCAAATTTCACATTGATCAAGGCCACGATCTTCCTTCCAAAACAACATACAGTCATTCACACACGCGTCAATCTTGTCATATGAGCAACCAAGATCTTTAATTGTCTTCTTTGCTTCATAATAAGAGATAGGCAAGGTTGAATTGGCTGGGAATAGTTCATCTTTCAACAGTTCAAGTAGCATTGTAAAAGAATGATTACTCCATCTTCCAAGGATCTTGATATGAAGAAACTTTATCAAGGCAAATAATTTAGACCCCTTTGATCCCTTATAGAGAGGTTGCTTTAGGTCGTCCAACAAGCTAAAAAACTTTTTAGCCTCAGTATTAGGTTCCTCGTCATGATCATCATGGTTGGAATATCCCATTTCTCCATCATTCCTGTCAAGATTATGTGAACTAGGGTGCATTTCTTCAAGAAGATCTAACATCTCATCATCTACTTCATTATCCTATTTGTTATTATTGTCTAAACTATTTGAATCAGACTCACTTTCATGTCCTGTCTCACCGTGATGATACCAAAGAGTATAACTCCTCAAAATGCCATAAACCATTAAGTGTGTTTTCACCACATCACGTGGCATATAAGTAGTATTAACACAATGAACACAGGGACATCTGATTTCATTTGCACCAATCTTTTGACATGCATACATAAGAAACTGTTCAACACCAATTCTATATGTTGGATCATCAAGTCTATCAATAATAAGGCTAATCCATTCCTTGTCTTGTGCCATTTTCTACAAAGGAGAATTCACGTTATTTTTTGAAATCAAATAAGATAAACACTCAAGTTGGTGTTAAATTTAAGAATTTTCTCCTCTTGTAGATTACCTTTATAGAAAAAGTTTCACAAATATGGCACACAACTCCACTCCTTCAGGCGTCTATATATCCAATGTTCTGGAACTATATACAATTATTTATAAATATTACACTCAAACTGAGACAATATGACCCAAACCCAATTAATAATAACAAAGACATGACATAACAGGTAAATATAATGTAATTCAATCGACATCTCATGATGAACTCTTGTTTTTTTTACATAATTGTTGAACTAGTCATCACTGGGAGCTAAAAGAAATGGTTGGAGGTAGTCATAATGTAAGATCAATGCTTTAAATATTGTAGTGTGTTTGTTTGTATTTCTTATGTTGAGGTTAAATCAATTGTATTGGGTAAAAGCAAGTTATTTTAAGCATTTTAGGTCTAAACTATGTCAATTTAAGTTTTATTTTGGACAAAATAATGATCTTTGGTCTAATTTGATTGATTGTATTTATTTAGGAAAAATTAGGGGAACCATTAGCACCAGGGCTCAACACATTATCAAGTGCTTGCCTTGATTGCCACCATATCATGGGATCATAAAAATTCACATTCATGCTGCCATCCTGGTGAAGGAAACCACATTCTCGGTTGCTATTATCAAAGACCAAAATGGTTGTGTTGTGGCTGCTACCTCAAATACCTTCAAAGGAGCTTGAACAATATCTTTTGTTGAATGTTATGCAATCTTAGTGACAGTCAGTGTTGTTGCAAAACTGAAGTTTTAGTGAACGAAAATTGATTCATTTACTATTTTCAAGTCCTCCTAGAATGTGAGAAGAGGTCGGAGACCCATGATGTAGTTGCTAAAAAAGGTCGATTCCTGGATAAAAAAATTATCTAGCTTTGATATTAAACACATCAATATTGTGGATTACACCTATGCCCATAATGTCGCACTACTTAATGGTAGGAAAATACCTAATATTAAGAGAAGTGCATTGCAAGGAAGCACATACACTTCTAGAAAGCCCCCTTGTCCGTGTCAGACGCGTTTTGGACACGGACACTTCCCGGACACGGCCCAAAACGTTTTGGGCACGACTGGGACGTGTCTTGTTTATTTTGGTTTTTTTTGGCACCCCAAACACAGCTGGACACTGCCTGAACACTTCCTGGACATGTCATTACAGCAGCTACTGCTGTAATAGCCTATTTTACAACACAAATGTTGAATATACAGCTATTGTTATGTCTTATTACTGAGAAAATGTAACATGGAGCTCATATATGATCACAATTACAAGCAAATCTGTTGGAAAAAAACAATATGTAAAGTCTAAGCTGAATCAGATATTATGAATCAAATTATGCTCTAATAAGTTAGTTAAATGAGTAATATGAACTTGTATATATAACAAATATGTAATATACTATATTTACATAAATACACATTTATTTTTCTTCTTCACATTGTCTCTACTACACACACACAAAGACACACCTCTATATGCATATAAGATTATATATACATAGATATGTTATTCTGGATAAATTTGAAAACATATTCCAGTTAATACATCATACACCCACATATATGTATACATTAAAAAAATATTTTCCCTCATCCAGTGTCGTGTCCGTGTCCTATATTTTTTAAATTTGTTGTGTCCCGTGTCTGTGTCAGTGTTCGTGTTCGTGTCTAGAAACGTGTCTGTGCTTCCTTGGTGCATTGCAAACTAAATGTTTAATTGTTTAACATATGGTCAAAATCACAATCAAACCTATCATGGAGATAAAAGGGAAATAATTTGAGAAAATTAGCCCAAGATAAGTCATTTCTTTGAAAGAAACACTACACTGGATGTTTGCAATATTGGTAATCTTGCATGATACTGACAGAAGTCATCACCCTATGCAAGAGCTAGAGGAATACCTACCAACACTCTATTCGTTCACCCACACCTCGGCTTTCCCCATGCATCATGTGTCCTATGCGAGAGGAGGTCTGAGATAGAATGCATGAGGAACCATGCTAGATACATTTATGGGAGAGTGAGATTTTCAGCCTGATTGATAGTATGTTAACTCCTTATGTCTATTGTTGTTCTCACTTTTCAGCCCAATCTAGTGAAGAAATAACTAAATGAACATTCATTTCACAATCTTATATATAATAGGTATTGAAACTAAAATTGACTATTGGAAATCATATTCTAATACAATATTTTTTGTGTGATTGAACTCATGTATGTTGGTCCAAGTAATGTTGTATGAATTTGGTGCTAACAATTCTCTATCTACTGACTAGCTTCTTGAAAGAGCTACAACGAAGTTGTGTTTATCCAGACTCAACCTCAACCTACTATCATAAGCTTCTTGCTTTCTATGATGGGTGAACAATCACACAGAGGTTCACAGCAGATTCATGACATCTTCTAAATCTTCAAGCATAATGATAATATGCATGAAAATAATTTAAACATCTTTAGTACTATAAATGTAAGTTGGTTTCCAAGAAAATTTAAATATAAATTCAAGTGAGTTTGTGTAGTAGTATTAGGTGAGTTCGTGTGCCTAATATTAGATTTACTTCCTACAAGAAGTTTCATTAATATCAAGTGATATGTAGAATGTGAGTTTTTTGTACTAATAATATGCATTGTTTCCTGACTTGTATTAGCTGTACTTCAGAAATCTTCAGTAACCAGATTCATCAACCTCATGATCAGAGTTCCTTAGAACCACAGTTCATGAACCGCATCCTCATCTCTTTCTCCACCTCCTTATAGTGAATTTTTATCCTCCTATGTGTTCATCCCTCATTATTTGGCCTTTCGATTCTACATCCTCTTGGTTTTTACTAACATACATTTTTATCTCATGTCTTTCTTGCACTTCACTCCATATTTTCAACTCAACCATGGTTTCCTCACCTTTTTCTTCTTTTCCCTCTTATTTTTTATATATTTTTTCCTCATATTGCTTCTAGTTTTCTTTTTTTGTTCATACATAACCGATTGTTGAGAGCTATTCAACATCATTTCTTATCTCATTTCATTAATTCTTATCTCTCCTCCACTTATATGCTTCCAGTATTGGGTTCAAACCACAATGTCATTGTGGCATGTGGAAACACCAAGTAGTGATTTCTAGGGGATCATTGAGTGTGATAGATGCTCTGCGGTAGAGTGAAAAGAATGAAGGACATGTTTGTGAACAAGAAATCTAGGTGTGAGGATTATGCATATCATCACCCATAGAGATATCATGATCCGTTTTGCAGTATAATTTCAAAAGATGATCATCTAAGCTATTGCAACGAGGCATCTATTTTTGTGTGAAATGATTACGAGGTAAAGTTTGAGATAAAACAATAGAGCACATAACATCTCCAAGACATTAATTTTCAAAAGATAGTGTTAATTTATTAAACCTCTTCTGTTAATTTGAGTAAACCACTTTTGTTAATTTAAGAAGGATGGGAATCTTGTGGTATTTTTTAGGCCCTATTAAATTTGTATTTGAAGACAGAAATGTTAGTTTGAGATGTGAGGATCTCTACTGGGTGGTGGACTTCTTGTTTTCATCTCTTGTGGTTAGTGGTATTCTTATAGAGTGGTGAAAGGTCATCATTTATTCGCATTTTAGTGGCATGCATTTCAGTTGTTTGCTCCTGTTGTTATCTTTAATGTTCGAAAATTATACCATGATGCAATTTCCATCCGATTAATGAGTTGGAGCAGTTTATATCTCATACTCAACACTTTCACAAAAACCATAGTTGTTTCCATCAAGACGAATAAGTCTAGGACCAGTCAATGCTGATGACAAGCTCCATGGATAGAGGTCCTGAAGAAATATTTCTGGATACCAGTTGTTAATATACAAAGAATTTTTGAAATGAACTATGGCATTACTAACCAGGAGTCAACTAAAAAGATACTACTGCGCAAGATGATTCATAGACTTCTTTTGGAAAAGGAAGAAAATTGATTAAAAAGATACTACTGCTCTAGAGTTCATCTTGTCAAAATACAGAGTCTAGAAAAATATTTACAAAAATGTTGACTCTTTGCTCTTGCTAAGAGACACATTTCATTAATATCGAAGATCATTAGCTAACAACAACGGGAAAACCAATCTAGAAATATTATCATGGAAAATCAGAATTTTTGAAGCATTACATCATGTGTTTATTTTTCAGTAGACAGAGAAATAGAATTAACATATCATGTCACCGGGTTTTAAGCAAACATCGATCCGGACAACTTCGGTCCACAAAGGTCGCCTCGAACTATGCCTCTTCCTACCTATTGCCTTGGCTCTGTATCCTGTTTCCTACCTTGGAATTCCCGGTGGCCACTTGATGTTACTGCACATAGTAGAGAGACAAGGTCATACCAAACTGAAGCCGCAACAATTGATGAAAAAGAATTTACAAGTGGGGGTAGTTTAAGTATTGCATTGTTTAATGCTGAAGAAAAAGGAGGATCAACAATCACAAAGCTGAGTGATGGCATAAAACACGGAAAAAAGACAACAAAATTTTGGAAACCCCAGACAATTAAAAGAAATGGAAAACGGAAGTAGGACAGAGGTTGGAAGCTGAACACGATTGATGTCAGTTAGTCATCGGTCAAACAACATTGGTTGCAATTAATAGCTCGTAGCCGGTTAGGCAACAGTGGTTGCAGTTAGCAATGGTGGAGTCAGATTTCGATATGGGTGAGGCACAAATATAATGTTACTTTTTTATTTAACGATGAAGTTTTTTAGTATATAAAATATAATACATGGTTAAAAAAGATCAAAATTTGGGAATTCATGTCTATTTAGTAGCTAACAATTTATTATCAGGTATGTACTTCAAGCCACATACTAGAGTATATCATGATAACTAAACATAGAGGGGCTAACCATAGAACCCAAAATGATACTTTATACTTTCAAAAATCATAGAATGTCAATGACAAGTTAGAGTGAAGAAATTGATCTTAATAACGATTTGATCAACATACATATTGTCATTGGATAACCTGATTGTTATTAGATCTTTTTATACTTAATGATTTTTCTATTATTGCTTGAATTCTTCTGAACACGTGAAGGCACAATACTAAACCGAATAAGCATCTCACTGTAGAACAAATGAAAAATGAGAAGAAAATATACTACTGAAAAATCATGTACAACATAATTTAAACTATGTTAGTTTGTTGCTTGTGATCTTGTGAAGAGTCTAGTATCATCAATAAAGACAACTGAAAGCATGTGCACAACTATGCTATGGTGTTGTAAGATTTGGATCCTTTTCTAAGACAGCGTAGACGAGTGCTAGCAATCGTACTGGATACAAATTAGAGTGGCATGAAGCAACTGATGTTCTTTGTTCGGTTAAGAGTGCAGTGGCATCCGAAAGAGATGAAAACGTGAGCAGCTGCGAGCAGGGCACAATCAGAACTCTTTAATGCCTAACACCAGTGACTTCAGACGCTGCATAAATTCCCTTTTCTATAACATTTAAGTGATCAACAGTGTTCAAAATCCATCTGTCGTCACCAGACCAAAATGGAGCAGTGCGGAGCGGTGGAGGTAAACGCGCTGCCGAATAGCACATAAGTAGCTGATCATGCATCATTGGCCGGTGGTCAGAGTCGGGCTCGAGATTAGAGGCATTCAGAGTCGGATGGAGAATCAAACAGTCAGACATCAGAAGGAGGGGGCATGTGCATATATGCAATAGAACAAACATGGTCATCAAGAGTAGGCGAGCGGGAGTACCTGGATCCTACCTCCTTAATATGTATCGCTTCCTCCTGTACGAGATAAGTTGTCGGCTGATAGAGTCTGTTCTCACCACTTTCCTTGGATTGGTCCTTGTCTAGCAGCATTCTCCGTTAGATCGCCATCAGAGTGCTCCAGGTGCATGATCGCGCACCTTGATCCATATCGTGCGGCAGAGAGGAATTGGGAGCGGTGGGTGGGGCGCAATGCTGGAGTCAAGCGCACAGCTAGCTAGAAGAGACCGTTTGTAGGGGGTGGGAGAGGGAGTCGTGGGGTAGAGTGGGAATTGATCACCCTATTTTTGGACTGAGGGATCGGGTTGTTGGGTGTGTTGGCGGGGAGCGAGGGCGCAGGGGCGGGAGGGGAAAATTACCCCCAAATTTCAGTTCTTTGGATTTTTTTTAGGTAATATACAGAGATCTCACACAAAGAAAGTACAAGAACAAATTTAGTGATGGAATAAACATATTAATTATGACAATAAAAATAGTTGGTCGTTACTAACTATGCTAATAACGACAAGAAAATTTTATGGTCGTGTTTAGATGAACAATTATGACAAATAATTTATGTCGTCATTAGCTTGGTCGTTAATGCCTTCCTCTCTTATAGTGTACGATGTCCATATAAACTTTTAGTTAAAATAATTTGGTAGATGTTTAAGTTGAATAATAATATTATAGAAATGAACTGGAGTTTACTTTCCACAAGCATTTACTAAATATATATTTATACCAATTTAGTAAGAGTGATCAGTTAGAGAAAATTTCAACTACATCATTCTAATATCCTTGACAATCAAATTGGGATGTTTTATTATAGAAATCCAATGGAGTTTACTTTCCACAAGCATTTACTAAATATATCTATACCAATTTAGTAAGAGTGATCAGTTAGAGAAAATTTCAACTACATCATTCTTAATATCCTGGACAATCAAATTGGGATGTTTTAAAATTTATGCATTTTTCTTGACTTTTTTTCTCACATTTTTTGCTATTTCATATAATTTAGATAATCTCTGAATCGAATAGCAACTTATCATATCCTCATTTTAAAATATGCCATGTGCTTTCCTTTACACCTTTTGTTTTTTTTATCAAAGAGAAAGAGGGAGGTTACTTGGAGTATAATGTAATCATCCAAAGAGAAAGTGGGTGACAATTTTTTTCTAGATGATTAAGGTAGATATCATAACTAATTGTGGACAAAGAGAAATTAATGATAATGGATGAAATTATCTCTTCTCAAATCTCCATGTACCCTCACAATTATTTACTTTACCTTTTCTCTTCATTAATAACTACATCTTCTCTCCTAATTTTTTAATACACCATTTATGAATGGAAAGAGATGGGAAGATGTAGTTATCTTAACCAAGGGAGAATTAATGATGATGGAAGAGTTAACTAAATTAAAAGTTCGAAGTCATCTAATTTTGTGTATGAGGGACACATGAAGAATATTTAAATTTAATGTGGAGGAAGAAAAAGACACCAAATAATAATATAGTATATTACTACCTTCCTAAAAGAAGTGGATATCACGAAAAAAATACAAGTTTCAAATGATAGTAGTTCTGATATAACAGTACAAATATTTTAATTTTAAAAAATCTAGATCTACATTTACCATTTATATCCTACTCAAAATGTCAAGAAAATAAACCAATAAAAAATACAACTTAATACATTAGTCCTGTAATGATTTCAACTACGTCAAAAACTATCCACCTTGATGGTTCATATATTATATTCTGAATCCATACTAACACTCCTCCAAATTATCCACCCCATTCTCTCTGATTATTCCATGTTACATTTCACAAGTAAATTAAAATTGAATGTTACATGAGTAAAAAATATTATCGACAATATATCATGAAAAGTTATAAAGTTTTTTTGACTTTTAAATCTAGACTAATGTTTTTATGCAAGTTGATGTGTTTTAAATATTGAAACATGGACTCACACCTTTGTTCACGTGGATGGCACATTTAGGACCCCTAATTTCCGAAAACATGACACAGTCAAATAAAGAAATGAAAATATGTTGTTAGTCCCTGTTAGTCTTGACATTATATAACATTTAAGAACCACTTGTTCTGGATGATCAAACAAACAAATTAGAATGTATTTTTATTTAATAAATTCATTGTACACCAAAATAGTAGATGATTCAAATGAAACTTTCTTTGTCAATAATCATGAATATATATATTAGTTGTTGTTTTCCAAATGTATAAATCAATTCATCATCATTAATGTACTATTTAAAAAAAATCCTAATACGTTAATATTGTTTTATTTCATATAATTTGGCAACAATTCGTTAAGTTAATAATAGTAAATAAAATTTGTTATGAAAAAACATAATTTATTTCCTATATTTGTAGAAGAGTTTCTTACAAAGTATTTTTGTATTGTTGCATGTTCAAACATGAGTATGAATTTTGCTTTTTCTTAAATGATAGATTTAATGTAAATGGTTTCAATCCATCACCTCTTTAAGTACTTCACGAATATTATCCCCGTCAAACTTGACCTTACACAATTGTTTGCATAACATAAATTCAAACACCTTTTAGTGAGTGAGTACAAAGAGAAATGAGTTATTAAACTTTGATAAAAACAATTCATGTCGATTTATATTTTATTAATGAAAATATTAATTGCATTCATGATTTATCTTAAAATATCAATATATCTTTTACTCAAACATAAGTTTTCTATAAAGTTTTCATAGAAGCGTCTAATATTTCCTAATAGGTTCATGTGTCGTTAACATTGTAAAGTATCTTATTTTGTTAATAATTAAAATGAATATTATGTAGATAATAATTCTATAGATATAATGTACAATTGTTACATTCATAAATACATGGATGGAATTGCAAAATATAAAAAATATTATTTTTCAAATTACATTCGTCTTTAACCAAAGATAAGTTAACTCAGATATTATTATTTGATATTATCATCGTATATTGTAGTGATACATAATTTAATGTTGATCATTATTATTATATTATATTATATTTATTCTCTTATAATAAAAAATCTCTAAAATACTAATGATGTTTTTAAAAAATCCTTTATTATTCTTTCAAGATATGAATTTACTAATAGAAATTTAATATTTATAATGGGACACGTGAGTCTACATATATATCTATACAATCATTTGCCGACCAAGGAGATGGTTCTTTAAAGCTGAGCTAGTTTGAGTTGACCACGAAACTAGCTAGCTAGATAGGTGGAGGAAGAAGCGTGGCGGCAATCTCAATAACAACATTCTTCCTAAAGCTGAGCACTCGATGAAGAAAGGCATGGTTAAATAAATATATATGAGCTTAGGGTTTGACTATGAGTTGCCCTCGTGTTTGTCTGGCTGTGCATCTGCGTCTTCCCTTTCTTTCTATCTTTCTTTCTGCCATTCTTTCTTGGAAAAAAAAACTCAAATAACACACCACTCTATAAATATTTACCAGTATAGCACATTTCTTAACTTATTTCTCGGAAATAGCACACTTTCAGCCTAAAGCGACACTTTAGTTGGCGTTTTACTGTTGTCGGGTTATAAAACGCCACACAATGTGGCGTTTTCAAGCTTGAGGATCTAAAAGTGCCAAATAATGTGACGTTTTTCAGAAAAGCGTCAACTAATCTGGCATTTACTTGTTCGAGGACCCAGAAACGCCAAACAAAGTGGCGTTTTATGCTAAACTGATGAGTGGGTGGGAGATGCATGTTTATGAAATTATCAACGATTCCGGGGTTGTACCCTTTCTTACTTCTTACCTAGCTCGAGGGTGTGCACGGGCGGGCCAAACCTCGCACTGTACGATGACCGGTGCGCAGCGTGCCAGAGCGCGGTGATCAAGTCTGTTATCGGGCTGCTCAATACCACGGCATGTAAGGCGTTCTGTTGTGCGGCATGGCTGCAACGATAGGAATTTGATTCCGCTCCTACGCTCCCCTTATTTCCCCGACCCCGTCCGGTTCCGCTCCTACGCTCTCTGTATGCTTCAGGTCCTCGAGAACGTCGGCAATCTCGGCACGGCGGATATAGTCCCCACACCTCCACTGCCGCCTACCTCCGCGGTATCCTTCAACTGTATGGTTCTCGTCAACAATCCTCCGTCCCCGTCCAATGATGCCCGACGGCGTCGGATCATTACTGCCGTGTTCGCATCCGCCGACGGGGTTCTTCTCGTCATCGTGGCCAGGAAGGAACAATAACACCGCCGTACGAACCGCAAAGGATTCAAACTGCCTGCTACTGGCCGTGGTGATACCTATGCGGGATCCTCTACCCCTCTTTCAAGGGACGGTCTCTACATCTTCAGCAAGAGCAAGCTCCGGCACGCCACCAATGGGTACAACGCCGGAATGTTGATCATTTAATAAACATGCATCTCCCACCCACTGGTCAGTTTTACTCATAATCATGTTAGTATAAAACACCACTTTGTTTGGCGTTTCTACGTCCTCGAGCAAGTAAACGCCAGATTAGTTGGCGTTTTTTTTCTGGAAAACGTCATATAACCCGGCAATAGTAAAACGTCAACTAAAGTGGCGCTGTAGGCCGAAAGTGTGCTATTTCGGGAAATAAGTTAGGAAAAGTCCTATAATGATAAATATTTATACATTAGGTGCTATTTGGGTTTTTTTTCTTTCTTTCTTTCATTCCTCCTCTACTTCATCACACTTCCTCTATGCCCTTCACCGTCACTGTCGCTCATTGCGCATGCATGTTTAAATTAACCAAGCTACGCGAGTAACGCGACCAGTAAACCGTCATTGCGAAGTACCATAAGTTCGTTCTGTTCGGCTTTGGCGGCTTCCTTCCACGGAAACCGCTCCGCCGACGGCGGACAGGAACGGAAGTCACTCCGCACACGACGACTAAACGTACTGGATTTGTCATCGTACTTGCCGCCTTCGGTGGCATGAGTTCCTCACACTACTACAAGCCGTTAACCTCGGGAACCACGCCTGAGTTCGGACGTCGGAGATTCCGACGCTGACAAACTAGTAAACCGACCGTCTGTTCCGCGCGCGATCCTCGGCGACACAGTGCATGTACCTGGACGTCGGAGATTGTGACGCATCCAGAGCCAACAGAAAGGAAGCTTCGTCTGCTACATCTGCCTTAAGCCATCGTTTACTTGTCCTGACATATGTGTCGCAGATTCAGTAACGATACTCGTGTTAGTCGAACATCGGCGTCGTCGTTGAATCAGGGTCAAGCACGGACACACGCTCGCTAGACACTAATTTAACCAAACGCTCAGTCGTTTGTCCTGTATGTTTTCACGGGACATAGATAGGCTGCTGGCTGCTGCCTGGTTGGTAACTGCTGGCTGTCCAGTTTGACCTGATCATCACCCGTCCACATAGGGATGGCAATGGGCGGGTTTTTTAGAAATCCGACCCGAAACCGAACCATACCACAATTAGAAAAATCAAACCAAAACCGAACCCAAACTACAGTTCAAAACAAAATCCGAATCCAACCGAAATCGAAAAAATCGAACCCGAATATAAGAAACCGGACTCAATTGACTAACCCGAATTGGACCAAAAACAGGCAAAATTGTGATTTTATGGACTTTGCAGTCCCACAGAGATTGGTGGTTTTTCATTGGACAAAATGTGCCCTCATTATTCTCAATCAGAACCTTATGATGATCATTCTCAATCGAAATTGGAGCCCTAATAATCTGGTTCCTTATGCTGACCATAATTTGAATTACTAGCATTTGAAGCATTTATCTAGATGAATCTGTCTACAGCCTCCAAACCATCCAAACAATGAATTTTTTTAAGAAATCTAGAAAATCCTAAACGTCATATTCAACCATCTTAATCCAAACACCATCAAAATATGATTTACAAAGATCTTAATCCAAACAACATTTAAACACACCCAAACACCATCTAAACACATTCAACTACCACATCTTCTTAAATAAATTATGTCAAACATCATTTTTTCAAAATCAACCATGCCAAACATTACATTCAACCATCTCTTAATCAAAACACCATTTTAATTCAAAAAATCTTAATCCAAAAAACATTTTGATTCAAAATAGCATACCCAAACATCTTAATTCAGTCAACTATTAATTCATGTATCGTCAATACTCCATTCTAGTAATCCATAATGTCGGATGAGATTGATGCATTGCTTCCTTTCCAATTCTCTAGCCAAAATATCTACAATGAGAAAGAGACACGAGTTATCACATTATAAGTTGAATAAAAGTACAGATCTGAAAAACTAGTAGTAAGACCATTTTAATGTACAAATCCAAAAAAAACATATAATGTAAACATCTGAAAAACCATCTTAATGTATAGATATGAGAAATCATTTAAAAAGAGGAATTCCTTGCTTACAAAAAAAGGGCATGTATAATTGAGAGAGATATTACTGCAATGAAAACCATTTGGTCGTCTACTGTTGTACAAGAAGACACCCATTTCATAAATAAAATCAAAGAAGCCTATTCATACCACTATCAACCAGATTTTTTATTGCACAACCAAGAAGAGTGTAAATTTTGAGATCAAATCAGATTCCTTAATGGAAAAGCCTAAATAGGCTAGACCAGAATATACTATTTTAGCAAACAAACATGACAACATTAGCCAAGTTGGCTACATAGGCCACATTGGTTACATAGGCCAAGAATTTTAATTAAATACATGAACTAGTCCGAAATCCATTCGTAAAAGGGAGACAAAATAGAAGTAATAATTACTTTAGACTAAGAAAAGAAATCCATCACACATTTGTAAAGGTTTTGATGTATAAGATGAAAGAAGCTGACCTTATCTCCCTATGATAAATCAAATCAAACATCTACAACAGTTGATTCAGAACAAGGAAGAAGTAAAATAAGGTTCAAAATCAATTTGGACATAAAAAGGAGGAGTTATATAACCATCCACATAAGTAAATGACTTACTAATAGCATCAACATCGACATCTTCTAGAAAATTAGTAATGTTTTTGGACACCCTGGAATCTGTGACATACAAACAAATATATAAGTGGATATAATTAAAAGATTTTGAATTTAATAAATAACTAAGTCAAATTTATCATTACCCTCGACATTTGAATACCAACTTTGAAGACACATTAATGCCTGAGTGATCTCAGAACAAAGTCAACTAGGATGGGGATTAACCAATCGACCTCTTGTGCTAAAAGTTGGTTCTGAGGCCACGGTAGATGTTGGTATAGCTAAAAGGTCTCTTGCCATCTCTCTCAAAGTGGGGTAGTTCTGCCCTTGAGTATTCCACCATGATAGGATATCTAGATTGCCTTTTCTAGAAATAACATCCTCCCCTAGATATATGTCTAACTCAGTTTTGACAGAATTTATGACCCTTTTCTCTTGTCAGACATAATCATCAAATCTATTGATGGACCACTGATCTACTAACACTTTTGGGGATTGGGAAGATACCAACTGGTTGGAAGAAGTATGTCCACTTGTATTTCTTCTTGCTTGATACTCAGCTAATAAATCACCACATGTCTTTTGCACTTTGTTAATATGAGGTTGAGATTTGGTCCCATACAATTCAATATAATAAAAATTAACCAAAACCATTTTGAACCTTGGATCTAAGATAGCTGAAATACCCATCAAGATATGAATTTCATCCCAATACATCTGAAATTTTTCATACATACACTCTGCCATTTTCTTTATGACATCTCTATCAAACTTTTTCCATCAATCAAGTTATGTTTGATGTCACATATAAGGTCAAAACATAGGCTTGAAGTAGGATACCTTATCCCAAATAACTCCTTAGTAGGAATCAAGAAAATATTGAGCTTATCACATATTTCAGAAACAAAATGCCACTCTTGTTCTAAAGGGGGTGAATTGTAACTCGGTTCTCTCTGGCTCAGTCTACTAAATACATTTTTATACGACAAGACAGTAGTGAGCATCAGAAGAGTTGAATTCCACCGTGTGGCACAATCAAGAACTAGGCTTGTTGTTGTGGAGACTCTTAACAACTTCACAGTATCACAAAAATTTTCAATCCTTTGGGAGTAGTTGTCCAGAAAGAGACACTATCACGAATCTTTTCAATTTCATTTTTCATGACTGATAGTCCATCTTTCACTATTTGATTTCGAATATGTGCACAACAACGCATATGTAATGCCTTACCAGATAAAAAAAGAGTATCACTACATAAATCATCCTTGAGCTCCTTGAGTATGAGATTGTTAATGGAACAATTATCCATCGTTAAGGTTGATATATTACTATCCACATCCCATTCGACTAAACATTGGTGTAAAACATTACGCAACGTTTCACTAGTATGAGGGCATGGGACATATGCAAACTTTAGGATCAAACTACGTAATACCCATGTTTTATCAATATAATGTGCAGTAATGACCATGTATTCTCTCTTTTGGTGATTTGGTGTCCACATATCAGTTGTTATTAAAAATCTAGACTTATTCTTCTCAATAACTTGCATCATTCTAGACTTTTTGAACTCATACATTGCTTTAATATCTCTCTTAATGGTATTTCTTGAAGGACATCTAAAAAGTGGCTGAAGATTATGAGAGTACGTCATGAAGCCTTCATATTCTACCATTGATAGAGGATATTCATGTTTGATGATCATCCAAGCTAGATCGTTTCTTGAACCCTCTTGACTAAATGTAGAATTTAAAGTCCTTGTTTCATCAATGAGGCCCACATGTGTCGTTCCTTCTTGTTCTACCAAAGCTTTTCTAGCAGGACATGTATAGAGAAAATGATTTTTTAGGGTGGAGGTACCATTTTTAGTATTGTCAGAGAGAAGTCTATAGCAATACTTGCATTCAACTTTTGCCACTCCATTCACCTCTTTCCTTGTATACTCTACCCATATGTCACTTTTAAAATTTCCTTTCCTAGACCTAGAGATCCTAGCATCAATATTCACTTGACTTTCCTCATCTCCAATTTTACTAGTAATAGGGTTCGATTCATCAACTACTATGTTTAGAGAGGAAATAATTTCAAATATTAATCAATAAAATGGTTAGAATACAAAAATAGTATTTATTTTATGTATTATCGAAATGAAAAATGAGGATTCCATCCATTGGTATGTCACTCTCCATAGTTATAAACTTGATAATCTATAAAAAACATTAAATGTTCTTATTAGTTTGGTAGTAACATATAATAAAGAGATCACATTACTGGATGTATACTTATTTCTTAACATGTAAGGTAGGTCCTAACCCATTTTTAAACATGTGATCACACTAGTGGATGCATACTTATTTCTAAATTCTAATGAAAATCCAGCAACATTTCCCCTCAGTTCTCCAAATACACCAATGTAGAATTATGAATAATTCTACATATGTATCCATTGAACGTTAAGGGAGATGCTACTAGATCTTGTTAGAACTAAGAAATAAGTATACACTCACAACCTAACTGTTATCATATGTTTAAAAATAGTCCCAAATAGTGGGGACTATTCAAGATATAATCCTATTGATTATATCTTGAATGTGTATACTATAGGTATGAAATTGTTATCTCAAATGCAATGTAGGTCCTAACCCATTTTTAAACATGTGATCACACTAGTGGATGCAAACTTATTTCTTAATTCTAATGAAAATCAAACATCATTTCCCCTCAGTTCTCTGAATACACCGATGTAGAATTATAGATAATTCTACATATGTATCCAGAGAACGTTAAGGGAAATTCTACTAGATCTTGTTAGAACTAAGAAATAAATATACACTCACTACTTAAGTGTGATCATATGTTTAAAAATAGTCCCAAATTGTGGGGACTATTTAAGATATAACCCTATTGGTTTTATTTGAGTGTGTATACTATATGGATGTATCAAGTTAATTTTTATTCTTCTTGTATTGAAGATGTAGTCCAACTAGACAAGCATTCCCACAATGTAGTCACAAGAATTAACTATAATTATGGTTTCAATCTAAACAATACATATTTATAATTAACGATAAGGCATGTATCTATGTAAATGAGTTAGAAAAATATTAGTAACTCAGACAAGCATTTCTACAATTAAGAAATTCACAATTAAGATAGGCATTTCAGCAATTAAGATAAGCATTCCCACAATGCAACCACATGAATTAGTTACTAATTCTTGTATCAATCTAAATAGTACATAATTCACGTGTTAATCAGTCACATTTGGACAAATAGCTCCTAAAAACAATTCACACAGTTAAATAGTCACATTTGTTTCACGGGTACAACTAACAAATAAGAAACTCTGACGGCCTTCTCTTTGTATATTTATATACATCATTGTTTGGTGTTTTATTACCAAATCATAATAGCTAACCGAGATGTGAAAATGGAAGGGTGTTGCGAGCACAACTGCCTACCCAAAAGGACATATTATAAACTATCTTGTATAGGACACAAAATGAAAAAAAGTAATCATGTGTACAACCAACCAACAATTCACTAAATTAGAGTTTGATGTACAAGATGGAAGAATCTGACCTTAGCTCATTATGCCAATCAATCAAATACGCATCCCCTAAGAGCTGGTTCTGCACAACTTAGAAGAAAAACAAAAATTAATTAATAATATGTTGACTCCTTATCTATGCTAATCTACCTACCAAAAGTTGGTTGGTATTATAAGAAGGTCCTACCCTCCACACACACTGATATGACCAGTCAATAATGACATCAATATAGGGTATATTGGTCACACAATACTAGTTTATAAGCTATAGGTTACGTGACCAGGGGAAGGCAAGGCAAGGCAACTAAGAGTAAGCAATGTTTCTTTGATCTCATAACAACTCGGTAACATCATTTCATATTCGAAATCCGGGAATGAGAGATCAGAGGCACATTAGAAGTGCATCAAACTTAGACAAGAACAACTATATAGAACTCATATTTAGGACAGTAATTAGGAGCTGAATATCCAAAAACACAGATGCAAACAAATGAAAGAACATTAGTAGATATTCAATAAAAGCCCTTGGTAGATCACTGCCTAAAATGGCAAAGGAGCTAAGAATTGATACTTGGTATCAGTTAAGGAAACATAGAACTAGTGTTGAGTGGTGATTCCTATAACATTACAAAGCCTTACCCTGAAACAACGTTAGAGCACTTCCTTAATCAAGGCATTCAGAAACATATTGGATAGATTCTTAGAAGTTGTTAGAAAGAAATCAAAGCATAAAAGCATTAAGAAACTACACATAATCAATCTAGTAGGTATATGCTTAAGAAATCAGTGATTCCTTTAGCATTGCTTTCATAAAGCTAGCAGAGTATCAATCTTCCATCTTGCGGGAATGGAAAAATCATAGATAATGCATCAAGACGGCCCAATACAGCGGAACCCAACAAATTTGTCTCCCCTTGCTTTATATTTTCTACTCTAGATACTTTTCTACCTATATATGAACCAAACGAGATACCTCACCCAAAGAAGTAATAGCATAGGTCTATCTGCAATAGTTCCCTCTCTCAACACACCGATCTCAAGCTCCACCAGTTACTTGACATGTGGTACTACTGATTCAAAGGGAACTAGACGTTGTACAACTACTTGGGGTTGTCGTCGTTGTTGATTTTGCCTTGCGACGATCTTTCGCTGACCTTCAGAGTCTAACGTCGCTGATGACAACACAACACGATGTCCTCAAACATCTGGCGTCGTCAATGACCTCACAATGACCTTGAAACCTCAAGATTAGGGATGCTAGTGTATACCCAAATTGGGAGAGGATGAGAGAGACAAGAGGGTGGCAAGATCTAGTGCGATTCAGGATGGAGAGGATAAGAATGAGGACATGGTGGAGAGGGAAAGAACTGGCGGCTAGGGTTTTGAGAAAGCCCTCTCTCAAACACTTCCCAACTCTGGACTGTCTTGCTACTGCGAAAGAAATCTAAAATTGAATTAAGCAACAAGCGAATGACACGTGTATAACAGTTTTGCGTGGGTTTACTTGAGTTTTCTTATCCGAACCGATTAAGAATTGGGGCTTTCGGTTTTTTGCCTGAGCCAAACTGAAATTCGAATACAACACTAAAAATCATATGTTTTGGGTTGGTTCAGTTTGGAATCGGTTCAGGTAGTTAATTGTAAACACTTGAACAGTAAATAATCATATATGAACGAATACGACCCTTGCTAGAAATAGTCAATGCTGGTAATTAAAACTCTCAAATTAGTAATTAACATGTATGTGTGATTGGTCTAATGCCATCTCAAGCACTAGAATTCAACTTCTTCGGAAGTATTATTGGTTTCTTATGTTTGTATGATGTATATCTTAATAGAGTGATGAATAATAGTATTATATAACATGTAGATGATCAATAGTAGATTAGTTGTAGGTGAAGTCTCTAGATGCTTTCATCATGGATGTTGTAGCTCCTCAAGGTGATATGATCCCTATAGATGGGTATTAAATCTTGATGTAGGACCTTGTGGACCCTAGTATCATTCAGGTCCACAAACACTTCTTCATGGCTTTTAAATGATGGTGTAGTACATATATATATACCTGTTGAATTTTCATTGTGGGTGTTGCTCTTCTGGACAGAGAATATATCATCCTAAAAGATTTGGCATAACATTGTCAGACAATGCCGCTAACCAAACATTGGTTAAATATCGAGAGTGCATCATCTAGTACAAATTTAGTGTCAATTAGTTTCTTCTTTCCGCTGCAATAGTTGTGACTAACATGAAAACTATATGATCATCTCCATGAAGCATTCATTCGTGCTGAAAAGATATTCATGATTATTGTTTGTGTTGTTTCTGGTCTCTAAGTTTTAATGATATCTCGTCACATAGATGAAAATTCTTCTAAAAGAACAGAGTCATTGAATTTGCTTTTCCTTTCTCTGGCTAGGTGCATCACAGATTAGCTGAAATGAAAACAAAGGATGGAAGGGAGTTCTAGCAGAATATTAGGTTAAAGTTTGATTGTTGATTTGGTTATTGACATGTTGGAAAGGCTAATGGTGAAATAGAAATTTGGAGCAAATAAGAAATAAGGATTGCAAAAATAGGAGTTCAGTTTTATGGAGAATAGGATGGATAGAAATGAGGAGTCTGGCTTTTATGGAAAGCAAGGTAGACGGAGATAGAGTAGTGGTGTTTATTAGAGTAGTATAGTAGATGAGACAATTGAATGTATTTCATCATTCAACAAATCTATTTTTTGAAAGACAAATGAGTTAAGATGATTCTAAGCATGCACTAATCTATTGGGCTTGTAGGTCTTTAAAGTATCATGCTTTAGGATATTTTTGAAACAATTCTCAATTGATTTTAAAGTCT